>PVLD010015386.1:0-48722 GCA_004027595.1 Dinomys branickii | reverse complement strand
CTGAGAAAAATGTGTATTCTGATGCTGTGGGGTGGAACACTCTGTATACATCTACTAAGTCCATTTGTTCACACTTTTGGTTCAGGTCTGTTATTTCTTTGCTGAGTTTCTGTCCAGTTGACCTGTCTCTTTGCGTCAGAGGGGTGTTTAGGTCCCCTATTACAATAGTGTTATTAGTTATTTGATTTTTTACGTCTGTTAAGATTTGACTTGTAAAGTTAGGTGCACCATTATTTGGTGCATAGATGTTTAGGATTGTTACCTCTTCCTCTTGCAGCTTCTCCTAACTAGTATGTAATGCCCTTCTTTATCTCTTTTGATTGTTTTTGGTTTGAAGTTTACATTGTTTGCAAACATAATAGCTACCCCTGCTTTTTTCTGGGGACCTGTTGCATGGAGAATTGTTTTCCAACCTTTAACTTTCAATCTGTGGATTTCCTTTTGAGTAAAATGTGTTTCCTGTATACAGCACAGCATACCGTTGGATTGTGTTCCTTAATCCACTCTTCCAATCTTTTCCTTTTGACTTTTGAATTGAGGCCATTTACATTAATGGTTATCATGGTTATATGTTGGCTTATTCTAGTCATGTTATTTACTTGTTGTTTTCCTTCTTTTGCTGACTGTTTACTTGCTTGTTCTGTTTAGGGAGTTATCTCTATTGTTCTTGGGATTGTGGTCTCTTTTTTCTCTGTCTAGAATATCTTTTAGTGCTGTTTGCAATGTTGGTTTGGCACTCATGAAGTTCTTCAGTTGTTCTTTGTCGTGAAAATATTTTATTTCTCCATTGAATTTGAGGGATAGTTTTGCAGGATACATCAGTCTGGGTTGAAAGTTGTTTTGTCTCAGAATCTGTAATACCTCGCTCCAAGCTCTTCTTGATTTCATGGTTTCCGTTGAGAAATCTGCTGTGATTCTGATGGGCTTTCCTTTATAGGTGATCTGTTTCATTTCTCTAGCAGCTTTTAATATTTTGTTCTTTTGCTGGATATCTGGGATCTTGACTATTATATGCCTGTGTGTGTTTTTCTTTAGGTTATGGATCACTGGGGTTCTATATGCCTCGATTAACTGAACTTCAGTATCTTTTACCTTGTTTGGGAAATTTTCTGCTATTATTTCAGCAAATATTCTTTTTATATCGTTTGTGTGGTTTCCTACTGTTTCACTCACTCCCATTACTCGAATATTATTACGTTTTGCCTCATCTTGGAGCTGTTGGATTAATTTTTCTTGTGTCTTTGATGATTTTATGAGATCCTTCCTTTCTCGCTCATAAGCTGCCATGCTGTCTTCAAGGTCTGAAATTCTATCTTCAGTTTCATTTAAGCGGTTTTGCATGCTTTCAGTGTAAGTTTTCAAATCCTGACATTCTCTTTTGACCTGTTTCATTCTTGGTAATTCATTCCTAAATTGCTCTTGTAACGTTTCCATTTGTTTCCTATTTTCTTCTAATCTTTTATCTATTTCTTCTCTATGTGTACGGAACATTTCTTCCATCATTGTTTTCAGTTCGTTTTTTGTCTGAGAGATCATTGCAGGTATGTGGCTTATTTATGCTTTAAGCTCTTTTATGGCCTGTTGGAGTTGTTTCATTTCAGATGCAATCATTTCATAACTTGCAGGTATGTGGCTTCCTGGTTCCCCTGTATCCTCACATTCAGAACTTGTTCTGGGTGGGGTTGAGTTCTGAGACTGCATTTTGTTCCTCTGTTTTCCCATTTTTGGGTATCAGATTCAAAATGTTGAGCTATAAATTCCCCAAGCAGTTCAGCAGGCAAAGGTCTGCTGCAGAGTCTGCTCCAATGACTCCTTCTCTTTGGGAGAATGTCCCCTAAGCTTTCTGCTGAGAGATCCACTTAAAAGGCTGCTCAGATGCTGCTTTGTGGACCTCGCTATTCCCTACCCCGAGACCTGGTTGGGGCGCATAAACAGCTCGCCGCTCCAGGGACCTTGCAGGCAGGGGGCTGCTCAGGTGTTCCTCCCTGGGTGGAGCTCCTCCCCCACTCAAAAATCCTGTCAGGGCGCCCAGCCAGCTCTTCCGTCCCAGGGACCGTGCAGTCAGAAGTTCTGCTCGGATGTCCCTCTCTGGGCGGAGTTTCTCCCCGACTCAAAAAAACTGGTCAGGGCGCCCAATCAACTCACCCTGGGATCGTGCAGGCAGGAATGTCGCTCAGATGTATCTCCTTGGGTCAAGCTTCTTCCTGACTCAAAAATCCTGTTGCAGTGCTCACTCGGCTCACCCGTTCCAAGATCCGTGCCGACAGGAGATCCCGGCACTCCCCGGCGCTTCTCCGCCTCCTCGGCGTTCTCGCAGGAGCCGCCGACCGCAGCCGCCGCAGTGCCCACTCTCCGGCTGAGGATGGCGCCGGCTGCAGGGTCAGGGCTCTGAGTAGGATCCCGGTCAGTTGCGCGGATTAGCACAGTCTGCCCGAGGAGCGCGTTCTCCGAGTTTGCTCTGCTCCGCCACCTCCAAAAATTCCTGGTCGCAGCCGCCTGCGAGCCATTCAGGTTTGGGAGATGGGAGGGTCCATCCCGGCGCGATCGGACTTGGTGTTACGCGGGACTCGGCTGAGCCGCGGCCCGCACAGCGCCGATAGCCTCGAGTGCCCAGCTTTCAGGGCCCGCCCACTTCTCCCGCGGCGTATCCAGCCGACCCGTTAATGCTCAGGCAGCGCAGAGCAACACGTTCAGTTGGAATTTCACAGCCACGGACCCGGCACCCGCGCGCGAAAATCGGTCTCTGGGAGAGTTTCCCTCTGCTGTTCACCTGGTCGCCATCTTCCCGGAAGTCCGGGCCACAGTTGAATTCTTAGATGCAGCATCCACAGATCAGGAGGGCCACTTGTACACTAAAATTCGGTTTCCAAATTAGATCACATCAGAGATACCAGGGGTTAGGACTCCAGCAAATCTTGTGTTAGGGTTGGGGGCAAAATTCAGCCTACAGTAGGCTCCCTAAGCCTGATAGCTTCAGTGTGTCACAGTTCTTGTGCTGCACAGAGACCCTCTTCCCCACCAGCAAGGCTTTGATGGCACAAGAAAAGTCAGGTCACAGCTCCTCCCTTCACGAGCTGCGGTTGGCTTTGAGTTTTCTGTTGCCGCCAACAAATTCCCACACACATAAAGCAGTACCCTCAAGCTCAGCCTTGGAAAGGGCAGGGCAGGGTCTTTGCCCAGGGTTTCAAGGCCTAAGATGAGAGGATCAGCTGAGGGGACCCTCTCAGGGGAGCTCAGGACACCGGTGCATTCAGATGCTCGGGATCTGATGACAGGGCAGTTCCTTAGCAGCTGCCAGCTGGGCTGCTCTGCTCCTGCAGGATCCATATCCCTGGCATGTGGGCCCCTCCGTCTTTTTAGTTGGTAATGCAGATTTCTCACATGCCAAATGCCTCTGACTTCAAATCCCTCCAACTCCTTTTTTGGAGGAGATCTCTGCTCTTTGTGGGCCCACTTGGCTTAGCCAAGGCCCCAGGTCATCTCCCTGTACTCTGTAATATCACAGAGTCAGGGGAGTGACAGGTGGTCAGGGGAACAGGTTCTGCCTGCCCCAAGGTAGAAGTCAGGGTACCTCTTAGCCCCACTCTCGTGGGGTAGGATTACGAGTGTGTTTCCCACTGGCTGTTTTGCAGGGGGCTCGCTCCTGGACAGTGGCATCAGAATCACTGCTGTCTTCTCCTCGCCAGCCCTCCGCTGTGTTCAGACGGCCAACCACATCCTGGAAGGTGGGTGAGATTCTGATGGCCTCTGCCTCTGGCCGTGACCTCTGAGCCATTCTCCCTGGTGAGAGGGGAGGAGAGGGGGGACCTGACAGTGTGCAGTGAGTGGCCACCAGCTGGCCACAGCAAGCAAGGAAGCAGCCTGAAAGACCTGCTGGCAGGAGAACACCTACCACTGTTTCTGACATGCCAGGGTTGTTGGAGCAGCAGGAGCTGGTGTGGCCCAGGGTCAGCACCTTTCCTTAGACTGCTCACCTGCAGCTCCTCAGCCAGGTGTCTAAACACCTGGAAAGGGGCCTTCAAAACCCAAGAGAGCTGGGAACTAGCTAGCATCCTCCAGGCTGGGGTGTGGCAGAAGATGGGGTGCTTCTGAGCATCCACCCATGGGAAGGGGCCCCCATCAGCCTGGTAAGGTCACCCCAGACGGGAGCAAAGGGAAGCTGCTGGACATTTGCAGAGCTAAGAGCGGGTGACGCAGGGGTCAGGAAGAGGGCCCAGGAAGTGGACCGTGATGGAGAATGCCAAGCAGGGGGCCCTAGGAGCCTGCCTCTGGGTGCTGGGCAGGAGCTTAAATGGAGACCTGGGGCCTGAGCTCCAGGTGTCCTGCAGGCAGCACGAACAGGGGCAGGTGGGGAGTGGATCGAATGGAGGCCAGACAAGGAAAGTGAGTGATGGCTCTGGGGACAGAGGGTGTGTGCAGCAGGTGACGGGGAAAGTGACTGCAGTGCTAAGCGGGGACAGGTGGGGTCGCTATGAGAGGCCAAAGCAGGAGGGTCACGAGTTCAAGCCCAGTCCAGGCAACTTAGCAAGATCCTGTCTCAAAATTTAAAAAAAAATCTGATGAGATAGCTCCGTTCAGAGACTCTGGGTTCCATTCCCAGTACCGCACATGGAGGAAGGAAAGTAAAAGAACATCAGCTTTGAAAGGCAACCAGGTGAGGTCTAACGAGCCCCACCCACACAATGTCTGCCCCAGCCTGATGGACGGCGTGGCCTGGCCCTGTGGGGAAGCAGGCTTGCAAGCACGCCTCATCACCTCCCTGCACACACAAGTGCAAGCTCACTGCCAGTTCACAGACTATAGTATCGGGGCCCAGGCTGAGAGAAGGGGACCAGGACCTTAAGCCAGTAACAAGGTCTCATGACGTCCTGCTCTCCCCATGCTGGTTTGGAGAGCCACAGGTCCCCGCCTCTCCCTTCACTGGGGGAGGAGGAGAGAAACGGCCACTCAGTGCTGCCCTTGGCCACAGGGCACGAGGACAGCAGAATTAGAAACCAAGGGCAGATCTGGCATCTGCACAATCTCTTCCTGGCTGTTTGTTCCAAGGCTTTGGCTTGGGGACAACTCTTACACACGAAGTTAGAACAACACACACTATACAGGAAATAACTTTACCCCTGGAACTTTAGGCTCAGTATATTCACAGATACCCCAACCACTGTAGTAATAAGCTCTGGCCAATGCAAAACCATATACAAGTATATAAGAAAGAACCATGTCTGGATTCCCCGTCTTCTATCTCAGGCCCTGGCCCTGGCCTCACATACCCTGCAATGTATTGAATTTTTGCTTTTCTTAGGTACTGGGGATTTAACCCAGGGCCTTCACAACTTATACTCTCTGTCTGTGTGTACATTTTATTTTGAGACAAAGACCCACAGACTTGTGATCCTCCGGCCACCACACCCAGCTTATTGAGCACTTTTCCTGGTTTTATAAAATGTGGTTTTTCACCATCCTCCGAAACTAGTTTAATTTCTGTCTCAGCAGGCTGCGCATTCCTGGGCTGGTGCAGACTGTCCCGGATGACTTTTGTCTGGCCACGTGCACACCAGCGACCTCTTCTTACCGGGGCCTTCATTGTCCCACACTGCTGGGTTCTTTTCCTGTGATAGCAGTGACCATCTTGCTCACCATAACAACGTGCACGAAAGATAATGGCTGCTCCTTGGCCCGGCCTCCTGCACACAAGTGGGGGCTTTGAAAACATTTTTCATGACTTCACCATCTCGGGCATTGCTCCTGCTTCCTCATTGTTTACACACTTATGCCAATTTGGGGACTTTTTCTAACTTGTCTTACTTGGGTCTCTTGCATCCAAGATAAAAAGTCCTCAAAAATGTTTTCACCACACTAATGCCAGTGTGTTTTACCTGATCTCTTACTGGATTTGCTTTAGATATGAACGCCATTATTGTTATACCTGAGGAAGGGCACAGATTTCTAAACCCTGCATTAACTAAAGAAAACAGGGATACCCAGGCTTCCTTCCAAATCCTCCCACAAGATCAGCCGTTTTCTCAGTTGTGGCTGAGGCACCATCCTGCCTGAGCTTTCTGTGGATTCAGTGCACCGACAATGGCCTTCAAGGTGTCCTACACGGGAGACCTGAGCAGCACGCCCCAAGCCCCCAGCCTTCTGTACCTTCTGTGCAGGCAGGCGAGGCCCCTGCGCAAGTTAGAGTAAGGAGCCTTATCGAGCTGACCCCTCTTTTCCAAATATGCTCCAGGCAGGAACCTGCTCCATGGACTTAGCACACATGTGGGGAATTCATTTTATTTCCAGCGATTGCATTTGATGCCATCGTCTCTATTTCAAATAAAAACAAGAAGATCTCTTTTCTTCAACTCAAAAAGAGACGCCCTTGCTTGGTAGGTCCTGCAGTCAAGATAGAAAATGCTTGGGACTGTTGCAGACGCTGAGGGTTCCCTCCTCCATCACCGCCTGCCGAGCTGGGACACAATGGGGTTCTGGGTCCCTGACATCCCTTGTGATAGGCTGGACCCTCACACGGTGGAGCCCACGGCAACAGTTTAGCTGTGGACTTGTAGTAGGGGCCAGGGTGAGCCCCAGGGTGGCCTATGACACCTGGGAGACATCGCTCCTGGACAAAGAGAATGTCCTGTGTCTAACTGCACAGCAGTGCTGGCCTCAGAAATGCCACAGCTGTGTGTAATGCCAGGACAGTATTTACTGAGAAGAAAAACCACATTTGTGGAAAGGTATTATTTAGATCTGCACATAGGTCAGAGCTAGATGTGTGCAGCTGGGGAGAGACGTGCCTACGTGGCCGTGACAAATGCTCGTGTTCGGTCCAATCCAGAACTCAAACTCGAGAAGACAATGCACATAAGAATAGAGCCCGGGGTCTTCGAGTGGACCAAGTGGGAGGCAGGCAGAGCCAGCCCGAGCTTCATGACGCAGGCGGAGCTGAGGGAGGCGGGCTTCAGCGTGGACCCCAACTACAGGTAGTAGCACCTCTGCAGTCTCCACGCTAGCGGTTTTCTAGTTCTCGGTCCAGAAAATGTCTGACACTTGCAAAAGATGGGAGGGAGAAGGGACAGAGAGGCAAGGGGCAGGCGGGCAGGGGTGGGACATCTGGGAGGGTAGGGATTCACTACACCTGTCAGGGCTCCTGGTGACAGCAGCTAATGGTCACATCACCTGGGGGGGTTAAAACTGACCTGCCGGGCACCCTGGGCCCCAGGCCCGCCCTGGCGGAGTGTAGCCAGGAGCACATGGGGGTCCTCCTCTAGCCACTCCTGCTGGGGCAGAAGCAGGCCCATCCCATCTGGAAGGAGCTTCTCCTCCCGGCTGCCATGGCCCACAGCCCTGGTCCATCAAAGAGCCAGGGCACAGCCACCCTCTCCTCCTTCCAGGCCTGCGTTTCCGCTCGCCTCCCTCCTGCCAGCTGAGAGCTATACCCAGTACGTGGACCGCTGTGCACGCAGCATGGAGCGGATCCTGGGTGCCTGCCCAGAGGAGCGTGAGTGCCCGCCGCCCTTGGGCGGGAGCAGCCTGGGACTGGGGGTCACCTCCGGGATGGTCGTTGGCCCATCATTTCCCACCCCACCCTCTAACCAACGGAGGGTCCTATCTCTGAGGCTACAGCAGTGGGGGTGCAATTCTGGGGTGGGAGCTATGGGATTGGCCTGGGTGACAGTCACCATCACACCCCCATCTCTGGCTGACAGCACCCAGGCGGTGCCAACAAGGGAGTGATGGCTCAGATCTCCCCTTACTCCATTGCTGGGCTGGCAGCCAGGGGGCTGCACCCCAACACCCTGCATGGAGAGAGGGTACACTCTGAAAATTAATGTACAAAGCCAGGATGAGGGAAGTGCTGTGCCAGGCACACCTGCTTCTAGCTGTGCTACCAATCAGCTCCACCCAGTGACTTGAGGGGCCCCTGGACCAGTAAGAGGTGACTCTAGCTTGTAATCTCAGCACTCTGGGAAGCTAAGCCCGGAGGATTTTGAGTTCAAGGCCAGCCCGGGCAATTTAATGACTAGCTAGACTGTGTCTCAAGATAAAAGAGCCAGGATGTAGCTCACATAGATGCCCTGGGCTCCAGGAGCTCTCCGTGGCCACTTTGACCTTGAAGTGTTTTGTCCACAGCGGGCGCCATCCTCATTGTGGGCCACGGCTCAGCCCTAGACTCTTGCACCCGGCCTCTCCTTGGACTCCCGCCCCGGGACTGCGAGGACTTCATCCAGCTCGTGAGAAAGGTGCGTTTGTCCTCGCATTTCTGGCATCTATGGTCAACCAGCTCAAAGGCACAGGCTGCCACACTACCTTCTTAGAATGCAGACTAGTGTCCAGCACCCCAGGGCCAGCAAGATCCCCACCCCTGAGGGTGTGCAGCCCTGCTGCTGTGCAGAGTGCAGCCTTGGTACGGGCCAGGGGGACAGGGACACTGTGACGAACAAAGGGAGGAAGTTTTAAAACTCCAGCTGGTGTTACAATTCCTTGCTGCCCCAGTGGCAGCACAAACGGTCCAGGAAGGAGAGGGATTTGGGTGAGGCGAGCTCTTCCTAGGGGACGGGAGGGAGCAGGGCTGGGTGGAAGGGACCAGGTCCCTGCCTGCTGTGTGACAGGGGGCTGGTGGCGCTGTGGGGTGCCCAGGTGCTGGGCCCTGGAGGTGCAGGCGTCTAAGGAGGAACAGCTGACAGTGGCATAGCCCAGGAGGGTCTCAGGCTTGCAAGGCCCAGGAATGCCTGCCACTGGCTTCACTCTCTAGTCCCGAACCAGGGGGTGGGGTGACCCGGGAGACACTGCTAAAGGGCTTCGCCCTCTCTTCCAGACCCCTGCCCTGGGCATGTGCTTCTGCGAAGAAAACAGACAGGAAGGGAGGTGGGAGTTGGCCAGCCCGCCCGTGAGGACGCTCACACACGGGGCAAACGCGGCATTCAACTGGAGGAACTGGATCCCGGGCAGCTGCCTGAGTGGCCCTGCCCTCGCCACATGATAGAAGCACAGAACACTTTGGCACCCGGACCCCTGCCACTTGCTTTGGCCTCTGCCCCTGCCGTCTGCAGCTCTGCTGGGCGGCCGGCTGGACTGTGGGGACGCGGAGTTGGCGCAGGGCCAGGTGTCAGATGGCGCGGCTGATCTGTGAGGGGAAGATAAGGACCCAGGCCGGGGTTTTCAGGAGCTGCCCCGCCGTGCGCACGCACAGGAGAAGGGCCTCCCGCCTCCCGCCTCCCGCCTCCCGCCTCCCGCCTCCCGCCTCCCGCCTCCCGTGCCGGCTGTGGGCTCCGGTCATCTGTCCCTTTTCTAGCTGGATCAACACGGACAGCGGGAGGTGCGAACACTGATAAAGCGGCCCCGGAAGCTGTGGCTGTTGAGAGCAGAGCCGCTGGCCGGTGGGGATCCGCTCACCTTCACATCCTCCACGCGAGGGCAGCGGCGCAAAGCCTTCACCACCGCAGACTCACTCACCAGTGCCTCAGCCAGGACCCCTAGAAGAGGGGCAGGGAGCCCCCTCAGGCTCCCGGCAGAGCCCTTTCCCTGCAGCTTCAGCTTGGGGAGGCGCCTGCAGCCGCTGGCTCACAGCCCCTCCTCCAACCCAGGCGCGCAGGACAGCACCTTGACCTCTCTATTCTCTGCTCCCGCCCCCCTCTCCCAAGGACCCTCACAGTGACCTGGAGCCCCAGAACCCAGGGTCCTCTCATCTCAAGATCCTTAACAGCATGGGAAAATCCCTTTCATGTGGTGGCAGGTGCCTGTCATTTCAGCACGCCGAGAGGCTGAGATAGGAGGATCGCAAGTTTGATCCCCACCTGGGCAGTTTAGTGACTTAGTGAAAGCTTATCCCAAAAATATTAAAAGAGGTTTTAAAAAGGACTGAGGGTGTAGCTCAGTGTCAAAGCCCTGGTTTCAAGCCAGGCCTCAGTACTGAAAAAAAAAAGGAAAAATGAAAAGAAAATCATTTTGCCATGGAAGTCCCAGTTCACAGTCTCAGGACTGGATTTCCCAGAGTGCCCAGCACACTACTCCTGGTCTCTGCTTCCGCCCTGAGAGCTGAGTGTGAGGAATGCAGACACCTGTACCTTTCGTATATCTTTTCGGGCTTCCATTTTTCTAGTGGAGGGGCCAGGAGATTGCAGACTGGAACAAAGGCCCCGTTCCACAGGGACGCAAGAGAAGGGCGGCGTATGCTGCTGTGACTTGAGAGAAGCTGGTTCAGCCAGGGACAGGGTCTCCTCAAGGCATCCTCCCACCCTCAGAGGCATCTTCCCTCCCCATAGCCACATGCGGGCTTCCACTGTCACAGCACAGAGAGCAAAGGCCAGACTCACCCATCCTGGCATGCGCCACGGCTGTGGGAGGTGACTCTGCACGTGCCCAGCCTGGTAAACCCCGGGCCCTTGGGCCTGGGGGGTGGGCAGCCCCTGCTGCACGCTCACGTGCACTGGAGCCCCAGGACAGCACTGCTCTGTGGTTTCCTCAGCCTAAGGGTCCATGGTTCCGAGTCCAGCCCGCTCTTCCCTGTGGCTCCCGTCCTCAGAGACCCTGTGTGCCCAAAGCGCCTTCTGTTCCACACCTGCCGGTCAGCTGCCTGCAGGCTGGAGCCCCAGCCCCGGGCACTTGTCACCGGGGGCTGCCTGGCTCTTTCTCAGGGCACTGGAGGCTTTCAGGGGGTGGGGGGCGGCGAGGGCTCTGCCCAGCCTCTGTTTTTCTACCCCCCCACGGCAGCTGAGGCCCAGCCAGGGGCCATCTTGGGACCCATACGTGGACTGCACTGCCCATGCCTCGGGCAAGTAAGATCGTCCTGTGCCCACCTGGAGAGGACTCCAGATGAAGTCACCAGGCATGGGTGGGACACAAACCAGTGAGAACCATCTGAGTTCTCGCCAGTCCTGCAGACAAGGCAGAAACAAACAGGATAGGGCCCCACAGGCGCAGGGAGGACACAGGGGACAGGGATGGAAGCAAGCGTCCTGAGCAGGCCTTTCACAGGGTTTATCTTTAACCATGCAAACAACTTAAATTCAGAAAATAAACTAAAATTAAATAAAATAAACCCAGCCACAGCTGCCCCTGTGCAGACAGAATCACTCCCAGGCACGCACTCAGTCCAAGAGGCCCTGGTGCTAACTGCTCCTAGTGGCTGCTGGTCAGTGTTCAACCATGGAGTATGCGGGATTGATTGGCAATGTCTGCAGTGGGCACAAGGGACTGGGTGGGGACCTTCACCCTGCATGCTTCCGTTTCCCCACCTATAAGGAGTGCTCCTGCCTCCCAGGGAGGTGGTGAGACAGGGTGACTCAGTGACCTGAAGTGCCCAGCTCCTGCCCAGTAGATAAAGCACAGGAATTCCCGGCTGCTCTGACCCCCACCTGCCCTGGGCTCTTCCATCAGTCCCTATGCTGAAGCTCAGAGGCTTCTGGGAAACCACAGTGCTATAGTCAGGAAAAATCCACTTATTCCTTCATAGGATGTACTCCTGTATTCATTCAACAAACCCAATGACATTCTTTCCAGTGTTGTCCCCACTTTGAGGGGCAAAGTGTTGGGGTGAGGCTAGGACACAGGTCCCACACTGGTGGAGTGACATCTTTGGAGCCATGGCAGCCCCTAGCATGTAGGTGTATGACGATGGAACACACAAGCAGCTGAGGCCAGGACTGGGATTGAGGACCTGCCAGGCTCTTGCCCCAGCCGTGGGCGAGGCCTTGGCCACAGTGCCCTCTGGTGGCCGGGAGGCACCATTGCTCTGTTGGCTCTGCAGTCCTGGTCTCCACAGCTGGTGTTGGCAAGACAGGGCTGTGAGCCCAAGCCTGCACAGAGGAGAGGGTCGGATGGTCCTGGGAGTCTGGGCTGCCGTCCCAGAGGGCCCTCTGTGTCCCAGCCTGCAGGGGAGAGGGAGGTCGCACAGGCTGTGAGCATGATTACCCAGCAAGGAGACAGGTGGTAGCTGCAGACCCTGTGGGCGCTGGCTGGGGAGGCCAGCGAGGCCAGCAGCCAGCTCCGGCCTGAGAACCCTGCAGGGCCACCCAGCTTCTGTGCGAAGTGCAGCATGGGAACTCCTTCTACCACCTGGGGGCCGAAGGCAGTGAGCAGAGCACACATGCAGGGCCCACGGCAGTGCCCTGGCCTTCGGGGGACTCCCAGTGTCGCCCTCCCCACGGGTCTGGTCACAGGAAGCCCTCCATGTGTGTGACTCATGTCCAACGATCCAGGCCCACTGTACAAGCTATGTTTTTGAGGAGATTAAAGAGCCAGGACTGTGTCTTCACCCCTGCTCCAGCTGTCCTTGCGGAGATGCAAGCACCATGGCTTCTGCTCAAGCCCCGCACCCAAGCACTGGCAGCCAGAAAGAAGCTCTGTGGAAACCCAGAGCCCGAGTCCTCAGGCCCCAAAGCTGAAGTCTCTTCTCTGTGTGTCCAAGAAGGGCAGAGGAGCCTCTCCTCCCCACCTGGGAAGCCAAGCTCCATCTGGATCCCAGTGGGACCAGGGCCAGAAGCACGGGGGACCCTGCACTTCCCCACAGCCACACTGAGAAAGGGAAAAAGAAACTGTGTGGGAAAAAGAAACTTTGCAGGAAAAAGAACTGTGCAGAAACTTCAGGAACACATTTTTCTTGAACTGGATATGCTCATACTATCATGTCAAGATGTAACAATATAAAAAATTAATGAGACATGTGACACCCTCCTCGGGGCGCTAAGGCTTTGAGAGCTGGGCGCTCCTTGGCCAGGCCAGCCACGCTTGCGGAAAGGCCACGAAATGCAGGCATGTCCTGCCTAGAAGCTACTCTACCACTAGACAGAGTGCAACAGTTGCAAAGAGAAAGAAGCGGCCTCTGCTCAGACCTCAGACCAGGACTCTGGATGCAGTGCACACCCTCAGGAGAGGCCCTCTTGTGAGTCCAGACATCAGGCCTGTGAATTCTCTCGGGGCCACGCAGGTGCTCTGTGGCTCTCCTTTGATGCAGGAGTGGTGTGTTATTTTGTCCTCCACCTCTCTGGTATTTTTAAATGTTTTTACAAATCTTTACAAATACTGTGGGCTTCCGTAGTTCAGACAGCCTAGAGCTCAGTGTGGACGCCATCCGTGTGGGACAGCTGATTTTAGACACAATCTGATGGCCGCAAGCATGCTTTTTAAAGATGAGTGCCTCGCTTGTCTAAGTCTTAATAATTTTCTTTGTCAATAAGATGAACGTCCTATGCAGATGTTACATAATGTCAGGGCAAGTGTGGGTGCATATGCACTATCTATACACATGCATGCGTGTGCGCGCACACAGGCACCTCTACACAAACGCCCAAAGCAGACCCACACATCCTCTCTCCATGCCTGCTTCAGAGTCACATTCGCCCCCACTTTACTTCCCTTCTGCTCTCAGGAACTTTGGCTACCCTTGGGTTGGGTGTTACAAATTAACACATTATGTAGTAATTCCCAACTCAAAGCCGAGGAAGTAATCCAAGGGGACACGCCCCTGAAAATTATAATAGTACCTCTATGGGGGAAAAACAGAGAAAATTTGAGATTTTCCAGGGTTTTTTTTCTTTCCTGCCCTATTCAGTGTTTAGATAAAAATACATTTTACAGGTAAAGAATAAAAATCAACTAGATAAATTATTATATCTATTCAGCCAGTACTACATTGGCCATTTCAAATATCTCAGTTTAGTATCATCTTTTTGTTCTAACAACTAACTGTTGGTCAGTGTTGAATGAATTCTGATTTCAGACAAGCTATATTGTGTCATACACTCTCTTAATTAATAAAACAAACAAAAAAACCCTTCCCTCCAGATGCACACCTATAATCCCTGCACTTGGGAGGCTGAGGCAGGAAGATCACTACAAGTCTGAGGCTAGCCCAGGCTACACAGTAAGTGCAAGGTCGGCCTGAACTGCATAGTAAGACCCTGTCTCAAAAGGCCAAAAACAAACAAATGATAGCACTGTCTGCAGAAATGAATACAACAGACAAATTTGAGCTATTCCTCTCAAGGCTGAGAAGAGCCTTTGAGATATGAAAAGGGTACAAGGGGTGAATGAAGTTGATCCTTTGACAAATTCGACTTTAAAATGCATTTGAGCCAACACCAAAGGAATAATTACAGCCTCACACTCTATGGTCGCCCAGGCCACAGTGGAATGTGCCCTCGCATTCAGCCCGAGAGAGGGGAAGAGGAACAATTGACCCGCTGTCCCCCAAAACATGCCCCACCCATAGAGGAAAACGAGTTCTCACCCGAGCGTGGAGAGAAACCCAGAACTGAGACAAATCCTGACGGATGAAGCTCAGGCGAGATCTCGAAGCTGGGCTGGGCCTGCCTGGCCCTAGACCAGTGTGCAGTGACCAGCAATAGTCACTGCCTGCCACCAGGCCCAGGGCCCGCATGTGGACCGCCTGTTCCCAGAGCCATCTGCCCCGCCTGCCCCGTCACGGCCCCAAAGCACTGAAACATCGGACGAAATATGATTTAGGGGAAACCTGCCATTTCAGGAAGCAGCCTGGGGCGCCTCTCCACCCCCACCTGAGCACCCCCACCTGTGCTCAGTGAGGTTCTCACCAGCGCCAGTCAGAACGGCACCCCCACCGGCCACATGGGGGCACAGGACCTGCAACCTCTGATGCAGGGAGGCATAGCAGAATGCCTGCTCACGGTGGACAGCCCCTCGGCAGTTCTGCGGACAGCGGCGTCTGCGTGTGATGTGCCATGCCCCTCAGCTATCAATGACTAATAAAACCACAGAGGAAACACGAGAACTTTGTAATATCCCTAGAGTAAACATCACGAAATTATCACCGTGGGAAGCATTCACTGGCCGCACAAATATGTGTAGGAGGACTGAAGGGTTCCTATACAGGGCAGCGCTTCTCTGCCGCAGAGAAGGGTGCGCTGGAGCCCGCAGTGCTGAGCGAGATACGCCAGACACAGAAGGTGGAATGTCACAGACTCGAAGTGTAGCACAGAGCAAAGTAAGAGGCAGAGAGCGGGAAAGAAGACAGCTGCGGCAAGCGGGGAGGGACAAAGGCGAAGGGGGGGGGGGAGAAGCTGCTGGTGGCGGATAGACCCACCAGCAGGGAGCGCGGGCAGGCGCTGATACAAAGCGTAGAGACAGGGCATGCAGCAGTGGCTACTCCGGAGACGGAGGACTCGGGGGTTGGTTGTGACCGTGCCCGACCTAACGGAGGACTCCGCCGCCCCGGCTCCTAGTCCTGCAGCTCCTGACCGCCTTCGTCTTCCCGCACGACTGGGTCTGCTGCAGAAACAGGGTGGCGGCCGCTCTGATCACATCACTCTGCCCTGGTTCCAGGTGCCCCACGCGCAGCCCCCCGGGCCAGGCCCACAGGAGGCCACGAAGGACAGCTCGTCTGTGCCGAGGCCGGCTCCCGCAGGCCCTCGGTCCTGGGCCGGCAGGGCAGTGCGGGAGGAAGGAGGGGAGCCCAGTCCTGCCAGCCTGCAGGGCCCAGCCCGCTCTCAAGGGCCACAGGCCACAGTCCTCACCCTGTTCCATGTCAAAATTTTCCTCCCAGGCGTCTGCGTCCTCCTTTCCCGACCGCAGGTCCAGCTCGCCCTCAAAGCCTTCTTCAGACAGAGCCTGGGCGTCGTCCTCCATCTCCGCGGCACCTGGGAGAGGCGCAGAGAGGACCCTGGTGAGGCGCGTGGCCCCGGCCCGCCCAGCACCATTCCCCTCCTCCTGAGAGCGGGGACCCCAGCCCAGCTCCAGCCCCAGCATCCCTGCCCTGTTACAGTGACTGGCTGGTGATCATTAGTGACCATGGGGAGGCTGTGTAGAGGACAGTGCAGGCACCAGGCCTGCACTGCGGGTCCTGTACCCACCGTGTAGAAATCACCCAGGTGGAGGGAAATGAATGTCACTCCTCGCAGGCTGACTTGCCTTGGCCTTTGACCGCTATCAGTATAAGGAATGTCACCCAGAGGCACCTGCTTCAGCTTTCTGGGGCACGTCACCAGCCTCTGGGGAGGGCAGACATGAAGGGCCCAGCCCAAGCCCCGCACAGGGCACAGACCCAGGGAGCTCGAGCTTGCCAAGGTTGCTGAGGCCTACTTCAGGGTGGGCTTTCCTCTGCCGGCCACTCCTGACTGTCCGAGAGCTGGGAGCAGCTGACTTCTCAGAGCAGCGGGCCCAGAGAGCTTTCCCCAGAGTGCACCAGTGAGAGCTGGACACGAACACACGTGGCTGTGACGGCCGCAGCGCCCCGTACCCTCCGCTCCGAGCGTGTCTTCAGGGCCAGGGCCCTCTGAGGGGGCCCGCTGCTCCAGGGGGGTCGGGGTCCACAGAGTCAGATCTGTGATCCGGGTGGCTTTCCATTTTGGTATGACGTTTACCAAGGCCTCCTCCTCCTCCTCCTCCTCTTCTCTTTCCTATTTCAAGTGTAAGAAAAACAAATTGACCAACAACTGCACACCCTGGGAAGCAAAGGAAGGGGCCAGACCGGGTAGCACGGGAGCCTTTTGTAACCCTGCTGTGTGATCCAAACAATGCCCAGCATCCAGGCATCCACGAAGCACTGGAAACAGAGCTCAAAAGACCCGGATGGGAGCAAAGCCCACAGAGCAGGTGGTGCTGGACCTTTCTAACAGACACTGCTGCAGGCTTTAAGGATCAACCCAAACCCTGTGCTTCCCGGCTACTGGCCATGCTTCCCAGCTTCGAGGTTTGTTCGTGAGCACAGCAATCACCTCTGCACCTGGAAAAACCCAAGAAGATGGCAGAATGACATAGGTGTGTGAACGCGGGAGGCCTCATCCCCGAAAAGCAGAGCAGAGCTTCACTGCCTCTCAGCATGGCGCGGGAATGTGTGACTCCCCCATGGCGGGCAGCAGCCAGCACCAGCCCACTTCACCCACGCCGGGCTCCGTCACAGCTTTGTGCCTAACGCAGCTTCTGTGGCTCTGAGCACCAACCCTACAGCTAGGAGGGAGACTGTCGCACGTGGCACACTCTGTGGTGCCCATGACCTCTGGGGCGCAGATCTCACTCACCCTATTTGCTTGTTTTTGTTTGTTTCAATAACAGGTATCAACTGAGGTCCTCGCACTTGCCAGGCAGCACTGTGTCGCTGAGCTGTATCCCCGGCCCTTCACTTACTCTGCTTGATCCCCAGGTGCCTGAGCTCTGTCCCTGAGGGAGAGGGAAGTGACGCAGTGCTCCAGCTGTGGCATGCACAGCTGGTGGCAACAACTCCGAACTGAGTCCCTTCCTGAGAATCTGTCCCTACTAAGGGCCTCGGTGCCCCAGGTCCCCACCCAGCCACCAGCATTCACACCCACTTGAGGGCCCTCTCTCCTGCATGAGAACACCAAGGCCCCAGGTCACAGCACCAGGCAACCGCTGCTTCTGCCGGTCTCATCACAGGTGACCCCAGAACCTTGTGTATCCAGCGCAGGGACTTGGAGTCTGTTTCAACATTGTGGGCTGAATTGTGTCCTCTGCCACCACCCACCCCCTTAAAAAAGACATTTTGTCTTTGGAGTCCTAACCCTTACTGCCCTCTAATCTGACCTTCTTTGGAGATGGGGTTGTTCTTTGTTTTTTGAGACAGGTTCTTGCCACATAGTTCAGGCTGGGCTTGAACTCACTATGTAGCCCAGGCTGGCCTCAAATTTGGGACAACCCTCCTGCCTCAGCCTCCTGAGTGCAGGTGTTATAGGTGTGCACCACCACACCCACTCATGGCCGTTTTCTGGTTAGCTAGCACAACCCTGGCCAGTGGCTACTTATAGCTGCAAGGGGGCCACAGAGGAGACAAGAGCAAGTGGGGCTAAGGGGACAAATCTGCATAAGGTCACAAAAGGTGCTGGCCAAAGGTGGCCGTCTCCTCTGTGGACCACAAGTAACTGCAGGATGTTCTGGGGACAAAGTGACCATGGTGTGTAGGAAGCGGACATCACAGGGGAGGGAATCAGGGCCAAAAGCAAGGAGCTGTGGGGAACACCCAGACCCTGGATGCTTGAGGAACAATAGCCAGGAGGGCCTGAGTGTCCATGGGTGGCAGGAAGTTAAGGGGTAAAGACCTGCAGATCCCTTCGTGTTAAAATCCAAGGGAGTCTGGGAAGAAAGGGCAAAACCAGGTTGAAAACCGGGGCACCCTGAGCAAGAAAGCTGGGCTGCCGTGGGTGTGGCAGCACATGCCTGTATTCCCAACACTCGGGAGGCTGAGGCAAGAGGATCGTTGTGAGTTCGAGACCAGCCTGGGCTATAAAGTGAGCTAAAGGCAGCCTGAAGTGCATAGAGAGACCCTGTATCAAAAAGGCCAAAAAAAAAAAAAAAAAACTGGGCTGCAGTTAGCCAAGTTGCAGGTAGGGCCGGCAGGACAGAATGGCTAGAGCACTGCACATAGGTAACAGCCGACAGCAGCTGCCAGGAGGTGTTGGGCAGAGCCCTTCGGTGACCAACCCTCATGGGGACCTGTACCTGAGGAAGAGTTGGGTTGAAGCAGCCTTTTGGGACTCAAGGGGGCTGACAAGAGGGTCAGCGGGAACAGGTCGCCAGAGCCACGTCCGCCAAGGCAGGAGGAGTCCGGTGGCCACCCTCCCACCCCCACACTTTCTAAAGCAGGAAACCTCCGGAAATAAACCGTCCATAAGTTTTAGCTCCTGTGCCACACTGAGTGGTGTGATGGGGTCCTGTGTCGAGCATGTCCGCTCTGAACGCTCCCTGTCCCTTTGTCACTAAGCAGCCATCGGTGACCAGATCACAGGGCTGTGTGCAAGGGACACTTGCTCCACTTAATTATGGCCCCAACCCTCAAGAGCGATGGTGCCGGCAATTCTGCCCCCAGAGAGAAGCCATGAAACATTTCCTTTAAGTGAAAGTTCTTGACTTCACAAGGTGAGGAAAAAACCACACACTGAAGTCGCTAAAATCTGCAGTACAACAGGAAAGGGACAGAGTGAGGTTGAGAGATGACATTCGTGTAACTTCTATTACAGTGCAGTCGTAATTGTTCTATTATTGTTACTAATTCCTTACTGCGCCTATTTTAAGAATTAAACTTTATGATCGCTACCTACATACAGGAGAAAACACCTGGGGATCAATGCTATCCACAGCGCATAAATTAAACCTTATCATAGCTACATATGTAGACGACCATTCATTTCAGAAAAGAAACTATGCAGATACAGGAGTTTCCTTATAAACCTGTACGTCTCAGCTCAAGGAAGTGGCTCCTAAGGGACTGCAAAGAGTAAAACAATAAAAGCACAATTTGACACTTTTTTTCATCCTTAAAACTGCAAACTTCTTCTTTTTTTTTTTTTTTTTTGGTCCTTTTGAGACAGGGTCTCGCTCTGCAGTTCAGGCTGGCCTGAACCCACTCTGTAACCCAGGCTGGTCTTGAACTCGCAATGATCCTCCTACCTCAGCCTCCCAAGCGCTGGGATTACAGGAGTGCGCCACCACGCCTGGCAAAAAGTGCAAACTTCTTACAGTGAGGATGATATTGGTTAACAAATAAGTTAAAGGTTCAAAATTAATATAATATCAAGACATTTTACTAAGTTGCTAATTATCTGCAGGGGAAGATAATTCAAACCAGGAATCCAAACACAGACCCCTCCCCAGCCAACTTTATGTGGGTCCCACTCATGGTAACATTAGCCGGCTAGTTTTTAATATGATTTCAGTATTAATACTAAACACTGGGAAGGGGAACAAAAGAAGATGAAGTGTGAAACAGGCTGCAGGAGGGGCAGGTCACACCTGACACACAGACGTTGTACAAGTCACGGTGACAACAGCCACAGATTTCTGTTGTCCCTTCTGACCTACCACTGCCCGGACCCCCTACCTCGGCAGTGACTGTGACACGGAACCCATTACTTCTGATGGTGTGGTGTCACACAGGCACCAAGAATATACAAGGGAAATAAAAATGCGAAATGTGCCCAGGGACAGCACGACCTGTAGACAGATCACCCAGAATCCTGCGGAGCCCAACGCTGAGGCCTGACGTTCTTATCTGTGAATACAGAAGAGAGTGTCCGTCCTCTCTTCAACTCACCACATCCGCCAGACGATACTCGCCATGCTGCTCACACCCGATGTCAAATATGTACTTTCCAGGCCCGATGGGCTACGAGCAAGGACGGGACAGGTCAGGTTCACACAGAGGCGAATACCACACACTGCCTCCGCACCCCCACCGCAGCCCACCCAAGCCATGGCATCGGGAAGGTCTGACGTAGGCTAGGGGGCGCTTTACAAACTAGCAGCTAACGAAACTGCAAAGTGTATGTCCCATGTCACTTATGTTTGGGAACTTCTGCCCCATATTTTTGCTTTCTGAAAGCGATGTCATCATCATAAAACCTTTAACCAGTTTTTACCCACAGGCCACCTAGCTAGATAGAACTGCTACCAATATCTCTATGTATTCTGCTACTTTGTTTCTAGCAGGTAGGGTTTTTTAAAGCAAAGATTTGACCCTAATTACACAGTCACTAGTTTTACTTATAGAGTATGAATTGTTCCCCTTATCTACAGATGTCATTCTACAGCACCAGTTGCCAACCTGGTTTTAATTTCACCTATGGAATATAATCTACTTTACTCACTATTGTTTCAACTTTTTTTTTTTTTTTTTTTTGTCTTTTCGAGACAGGGTCTGGCTATGCAGTTCAGGCTGGCCTTGAGCTCACTTTGTAGCCCAGGTTAGCCTCTGACTCACAACATTCCTCCTGCCTCAGCCTCCTGAGTGCTGGGATTACAGGGTTCTCCCTTACTATTGACCTACCACTGGGCACCATCATGCCCAGCTTCTCCCTTACTATTGTTGATACCTGCTCTGTCCCATATTTTTCTTAAACTAGGAAAGCCTTACTAAACACACTCTGAATTGAGTCTTTCTCAATACACTTTCCTAGGTGGAGATTTCCAGAGAATTCCAGAACAAATCATCTAGGTGTTCTTTCCAGAATAAAGCCGTCATGATCCTTTTCCCACAACACTTCTGACCTTCAAACCCGCACTTTTGGGGCATAAGCATCCTGCCCTCTCCTTACATGATCTTTATATAAAAAACAGGAATCAGTTTAAGTTGCTCCTTTTAAGTTATTGGCAAGGCTGAATTTTTTTCAAGATTTTAAAATATTTTTAAAATTCAATTCTAATTGTATAAATGTAAGGCATATGGTGTGGTGATTTCATATATGTACACACAGTGTAATAAAGCACAACAATTAATGTTTCCCTAAACTTTTTTATAAAAACGTTTGATTAACATAATTGTACATATTTATGGGGATTATTTAAAACACACTGATGGATATAAACGCTTTACCTCATAAATGCTGCAAATATCCTAAGCCCCATTTGTCACTCACCTCTTAAATTTTCTTGTGTTTCCTAATCTATAAGGGATGATGTGTGTGTCCGTGTGTGTGTGCGCGCGTGTGTGTGCGTGTGTGTTACCGAGGATTGAACCCAGGGCCTTCATACCAAGCTCCATCCCCAGCCTTTTTTATTTCTGAGAGAGCAACTCACTAAGTTCCTAGATTCCTTAGGCTGGGCTCGAATTGATGGCCCTCCTGCTTCAGCCTCCCAGAGTAATAGGATTATAGACGCACAATCCCACACCTGGCTCTAAGAAGATATCTTTAGGAAACTAAATCTATTGATTTTTTTTCTTCATGAATCTGTCTAAAAAGTCCTCTTTCCTCATTTCAAAGGTAATAAAATACAACTTATTTCTTCCACATGTGATTATCTTGATAACATTTAAATTTAAATGTGATCACATTTAAATTGATTTGTTTTTTGTTTTTTGTGGGGTTTTTTTTTTTTTTTTTTTTTGTCTTTTTGAGTCAGGGTCTCGCTATGCAGTTTAGGCTGGCCTTGAGCTCACACTGTAGCTCAGGCTGGTCTCAAACTCGTGATGATCCTCCTGCCTCAGCCTCCCAAGTGCTGGGATTACAGGCGTGCACCACCATGACCAGCTTAAATTTGATTTTAGAAAGTACTTTCCTCTGTATGCTGAGGGAGGAATTCGAATTTATTCTTCCAAATGGTTACCCAGTTGCCCCAGACCAGTGCCAGACTGGATCCCTCAGATGTTCATTCCTTTGAAGTGCATCCTTATCATGCGTGTGATCATTCGCTCTGCTTCCCAGCCCGCTTTGCTCCCCTGTGTACCCTTCCGGTCACGCTGTCGAATTAAGTCGCCAGCGAGGGCGTGAATTTTCTGAGAAAGTGTGAAAGATGTTTGACCTTCCTGGTAACCAACAGGACATTTTTACCCATCAGATTTGAGAAAAAAAATTAAAGACCAATAATATGCAAGGTTGGTGAGAATATGCAATGGCGAAGCTCAGATTCTGTCCCTGAGAATATAAACTGGCAGGGCTACTTGGGGCAGTTGGCATTAGGAGTCATAATTTAAAATCTGAGCACTTGTATGTTTTGCAAATCTGTTATCCTACACACAAACTACTGTCAAAAGACAAAATGGCAGGGGCTGGGGATATAGCTCAGTGGAATAAGCACCTGTCTGGCAAGCATAAGGTCCTGAGTTTGATCCCCAGTCCCGGAAAAAAAAAAAAAAAAAAAAAAAAAGACAAAATGGGGATAAAATTAGCTTTGAAATCTTATTGGCGTTTATTTGCAATTCTAGATCTGGGCCACAGTTCTCTAAAAATAGAGCATGTGTTCCAGTGAGCAGAGCAGGAGACTGGTTTACAGACAGAAGGGCTGGGCAAGAGCACAGTGATACTCAGGTTGGACACTTCAAAGGCATTGTTCTTACAAGGCCACAGGAGTGGGGACTCCCTTAGCAGCTTTGCTTGGGGGCCAGACTACCGTCTCTGCTGGTGGCTGGGAAGGTCAGGTCAGCTTCGCTGAGCTCAGTGACATAGCACTTTGGCATGAATGGCTCCATCCGCTCTGACATGCTGGGCCTAGAGCAGGAGCTCAGTCCAAACCAGTGCCCTGCTTACATTTCTTTTCTGTTTTTTTGAGGCAAGGTCTCACTATGTAGCCCAGGCTGGCCTTGAACTCACGGCCACTCTCCTGCACCAGCCTCCCAAGTGCTGGGATTACCGGCGTGCGCCACCGTGTCTGGCTACGATCCCTTTAACACCCCCCATGTGTGCTAAACAGTGACAGATGCATCTTTGCGTCCTGATATAGCGCGACTCCATTTGTGTGGCTCAGATCGCAAAACTGATTCTGCGTAAACTGTGTATATGTCTGTGCATGTCTCTGTGTGTGAGACAGATAGACAGACAGAGACAGAGACCAGAAATAGTGAGAACGCACTTCTGAGAAGGAAGTGGGAGGGGGCGGCGGGAGGGCAGGAAGAGCCCATTTCAGTACTGGGACACTTTACAGTTAGAAAATCCTGGAGGATTATACGTATATCATAAATTTCTTACTAACTAGCAGAACAACGCCTCCATTTCACGCTTACTTTTTCAGGTCAGCCCTGGCTTACTGATTCTGCCAAAGTAATGGGTAAGGCATGAACTATATGCAAATGAAAAATGGGTTACCAGGGTCCAGAGAGCCTTCACTAAAAGTGTTAAACTTTCCCTGTGTCCCCTCTGACACCACCATGTGCTCCACAATGCCTCTCCTCAGAGACAGTGGCCACTTGCACCCTGACCAAAGCCACCGCAAAGGCCCATGTGGTAGGGTTTATTGAGGGTTCCTCTGCATCCCATGAGCCTTTGGTACACGAAAAGCAAGCAAAGCCAGAGTCCTCTCAGGTGGTGGGACTGGGCACAGGAAGCCACACACTGGGGCCAGGGTTCAAATCCCTCCCGACCACATGCGCTGGGCTGGCCGGCAGCAGAGAACAGAGCTTGGGGTCTTTCTCTGGGCTCTAGCGCCTCCCCTCAAGGAAGTAACAAAGCTGGAGTTGCAGGAAATAGAATTTGACCTCCAATTCACCAGTCAGGAGCACCAACCACCAGAGGCTGAGATGTCCCCTTGTGTCCTCTGCCTCCCACCCGCCCCACTCCACCCTCTGAGGGCACCCGAGGGGCACAGCAGCCAGTGCTTGTGTCTGGAGGGGGTGGTGGGATTTCTCCATATTCCCCAGCACACCGTGGAGTGAGAGGAGCTAGTGCACCTCTCCCCGCCAAGGCCCCTTCCCATTGACTTACGTTTTTGTTCAGGAACTTGCCCTGGTACCTGTGGTTCAGGTGGATGAGCTCTGCCGCGCCCACCTGCTGGCCGTGCACCCAGGTGCCGACGTACTTACTGCCAGTCTCCGCATAGAAGTAGGTGCCTTGCCCGTGCCTGGCAGAGACAAGGGCCTCAGTGGGTTTTGTCTCCGCATCTGGAAAGTCCTTCCAGGTTTCCAGCACAGACAGTGGGGCTGAGGTGGCTGTGGGGGAGGCCAGCTCCTAACTGAGCTGCTAAGTTGGCTTCTATGGCTGATCAAAGGACCCCTCGCCTCCTGCCTGGTGCCCTGTGCTCGCAACACTGGTGGGTGCACAGAGGCTGGCTGCTTGCCAGACCCAGGCAGAGCTGCTAGGAGCTGGCACCCTGGCACCGATTTGGGTCCTCTGTGCCCTCCGCCCCCCAGGGCTCCTGGGTGAAGGGTCCGCATGCTGTGTCCACACGAGGGAGCGGCATCTGCCCCTGGGGCTGCACCGGCTCCGAGGCATTCCCACCACACCTGCCCTGGAAGTGCCCATAAACGGGGGAGTCCGTAAATGGGATTTGTCAGGATTTTGCTTCCTGACAAGTGCAGCAAGCAGAGGGCGTCACCATTCTTATTCCGCGAACACGATAGCACCGGGAGCTCAGAGCAAACCTTTGGTGAGCAAACCACTCCCCAGTGTAGGTGTCGTTGTTGACGTAGTAGTACACGCCGTGGCCATGCCTCTGGTCGTCCGCCCACTCCCCTGCGAGGGTGACACGAAGGCCCCAGTAAGAAGAGAGGAGGGGACGGGGCCGTGGGGCCTCTGGAGGCCCGGAGGGAAATTTTGCGGGACAGATTCAGAGCTGCAATGGCTAGGGCACCTGTCACCTGGCCCTGTGACCTCCCTCCACCCTCTTCCCCTGGTGCCCACTAGCACAGCGGCTGAGCCACTCCGGAGAGCTGCAAGAGGGCGGGAGAGTGGGGCCCACAGGGCAGGCTGAGGGCAGGGTACAGAGGGACCAAAATGTATGGTATTTAAATGTAAAAACTTTATAACAGAAAAGGTCATTGCCATGATTCCCTCTCAAACTCACCCCTTTACTTTAAGCACACACATCCCACTGCTCGTGCTTCTTCTGAAGTAGCTCTGGGGTCCTCTTTGCTAAGTGTCTTTACGTGGTGTGATAAGGAATGCAGTGAACGTGCCATCCAGTGGGAAGGCAGCTCTCACGCACATCACAGTGCGTCCTCCACCTTCGTTACCAAACCTGGCACTGTGCTGCTTCTGGCTCTTCCCCAAAGTCAAAATGACCAGTGGCACTGTGTCACTTATACTAATACATTTTAAAAACTTAAACACTCACTGTAATTTTCTATCACACTACTTATACACGTGTGGCTCTCACAGGCTGCTTGGGACACAGACAGCATTCAAACCCAGCCCGCCTGCCATGAGAAAACTACAAACTGAAACAACACTGAGGTTCTACCTCACCCCATCGTCAACAGTGGCCACAATCAGGAAATCAAGTGAGAACAAGTGCTGGTAAGGCTGGGGGTGGGGGCAGCCTACACTGCTCGAGGGAATGTAAGCCAGGACAGCCACTGCGGAAGTCAGAAACTGAAACTAGGAAATTCCATTTGACCCAGCCCCTCTTCTAGCTGTCTTCCCAGAAGAGTTAAAGAGTCAAAATCATCATCATGCTATAGCCGGGGGTGCACGCCCATGCTCACAGCAACTCTTCTCATAATAGCTAAGCCTTGGAAGCGTCCTCTACGTCCTTCAGCAGATGGATGGATAAAGTGCGGTATTTATACAGCGTGGAGTACTACTCTGTCATAAAGAAGGATACACTCGAGTCATTTCTAGGAAAACGGAAACACCTTGAGACCATAATGCTAAGTGAAATAAATCAGGCATTCAAACTTCAATAGCACCTGGCTTCTCTTTACTGAGAAACATGGGATAAAAATAAAGAGCAATTTTGGAAGGCAGGAGGGTCACCGCAAGTTCCAGGCCGGCCTGGGCTACAGAGCGAGCTCAAGGCCTGAATTACGTAGCGAGACCCGTCTCCAAACAACAACAACAACAAAAGAGCACAATAAAAGCTACGTAACAGGAAGTCGGGAGGTAAGTGTAGGAAAAGTGGGAGGGGCCAAAGGCGGGTGGGGGGTAAAGGAGGAACCGGGGTGGGCTACGTGCAAGGACCAACTCCACACCCGAGCGTGACCATGGTGTTCTGCACACAGGTACTACTACACTGAAATTATTTTCACAAAGAGAATTTAAAAGAGACCACCCAAGCCCACCCAGCCCTGTACTGGTGATCCTAGTGCCGCCCTGCCTGTGCTTGCTGAGTGTCTGTGGGTCCAGCAGCAGCCCTGAGCCTTCCCGGCCCAGCCTCAGTGACCCCACCCTCACTACTCCCCCCCCCCCGCACCCCAAGGCCAGCGCCGTGCCTGGTGCACACCCTTCCCGGCTTCCTGCTGATTTCATGTAGACTTGATGGGAAATACTGAAATCAGCAAAGGCACGAAACTCTCAAGTCACCTGGACCCTGAGGCCAGCAGCAAGCCAGACAGCCAGTTACAGGATATTTCAGATCCATTTCTGCAAACCCCATGGCTTCACTGCCATGGCTCAGGTACCGGGGTGCCTGGCCAGGCTTCCCAAAGTGTGTGTTTCTCTTACAGGTCCACATGCTGCCAGGAACAAACCACTAGCCAAATAATTAGAAACCGATTTGATCAATGTGTTGGTTGGGCAGACCAGAAGGAATCAGCCTTCTGTTCTCTCTGTAGAAAAGACTGTAAAGCTGCCTTCTCCTGCAGAGATAGGTGCACAGAGGGGGCAGGATAGTGATGGTGGGGGAGGCTAGTCCACGAGTGTGCCAGGCATTACTTCATAAATCCTCAGGGTACCTTCGGCGAGGCTGTGTTGCCTGTGGCCTTTTAAATTTTTAATTTCTTTTGATTTCTCATCAGTAATAAAAAAATCCATGCATACACCAACTTTATATTCTTTTTCCTCAAGGAGACTCAAAACTTATACAAGCATCTGCCTTACATAAAAACCTGGTCCAGCTCCACAGCACGCTAAGGAAATTGCCCAAGCAGTGCCTGTTCCTACAAATCAACTTCGAAGTTTACCTACACGTGGAATTTCTGCATCTTTCTTCCAGCACTCCGGAGCTTTTCAGCACCTATGGTGTCCTGTACTCTCAGGGAAGGTAGGGGTGTGCACCAGCAAAGTCTGCACCCCGCCTGGTGCAGAGCTGCCAGCAGAGGGCGACAGGAGACTCGACTGTAGGCCCTCAAATGTGGATGACAGATCAGATTAGCAGAGGCTCACCAGAAACTCAGGACAAAAAGGAACGCAGCAATTGCTAGCAATTAACGAAGAGGACTCAATTCCATGATGAATGCGCCTGTGACAGGGACAGTACCAGCAACAGAGATGGAAATTGGTACGGATGGGCATGGTGCACACCTGTAATCCCAGCACTCAGGAGGCTGAGGCAGGACAATCACTTCAAGTTTGAGGCCAGCCTGGGCTACATAGTGAGCTCAAGAACAGCCTGAACTGCACAGTGAGATCCTGTCTCAAAAAACCAACAGCAAATTGGCTTCTGTGAGCTACAGCTCAACACACCTTGGTGGTTAAGGGACCTCAGCTGGGTTGGTGACATCTCTTCCCAATCAAAGACCACAGCAAAAACCTCGATGTCCCTCTTCTCTTGATCCTGTGAGCTGATCTCCAGTAGTGGAGCAAAATATATATATTAAGTATTTTGTGGAAATTTTATGAAAATGAAAAAATTACAGATAATAGTAAATTTCCTGCCGGTAAGGCTTGTGAGGCCGTGGCTTTGATGTCCTGCATTACCTGAAGAATTTGCGAGACGCTGGCTGCACGAGAAGCTCTGAGCTCAAGGAAGGCAGGTCGGAGGGGCCAGGCAGGCGGCCACGGGTGGCCACAGGCACAATCCCTTTGGAAACTGTGTTAGTATATACTCTTAAGTTTGCACGCAACTTTTTAAAAAGATTTTTATAGTCTCTCATCATTCTTGATTTTGTCAATGGAAATATTTATTTGGGCAGAGCTTTTTGTTTTGTGGGGTTTGGGGGATTGTGTTGCTGCTGCTGTCATTATGGTTGTGATTGTGGTTGTGGTTGTTGTTGGCAGTACTTTTGGCAGTTGTTGTTTTTGGATCCAACCCAGGGTCTTTGCAATGAACCAAACCCCCAGCACTTCAGGATCTTGCTAAGTCATCAAGCGGCCCAGGCTGGGCTCAAACTTGCTATCCTCCTGCCTCAGCCTCCTAGAGGGATGGTGTAACAGGCATAGGCGACCACACCTGGCTGGAAGTTTTAAAAACTAAGCTTCCTCCTTCTCACGAGGAACTCCTCTGGCTGGGTGGAGGGCTCGTTGGACCAGTGTCACCTCCAACCTCCCCACAATTGTGCCCTGCCCTAATCACTGTGGCTCCCAGTCCAGCACTCAGGGATCAGGGACCATTTAAGATGGGAAGCTCTTCCAGGAGGCACTCTTCCCCTCAAAGATGCAGGGCCCTGGCCCTGAAAGCTGGCTCCCTATGCTGGCATCCAGCAGGCAAAGGGAACAAGCCAGTGTTTATGCAGAGGCCATGACAGACCCTGGCCAGGTTCTCTGCACTTACCATGCTGTTTGCAATGTGCCGTGACTCTCCTGTATCAAGTGCACTGCCGAAGGCCAGACAGCTGGGAAGCAGCACGGCCAAGGTGGCATTCCACCCGGCACATCTCATCCCAATGTCACCAGGTCTTGGCACACATCCCGGAGGTCCTGGTCCCTTCCTCTTCCAGCTCCTGCCCTTGGTGAGCTTCCAGACAAGCCAACTTCCTGTCACCGTATCATGTTTGTTTCTTCATAATTTTATTATTAAACTCCCATTTTCATTATTTCTGGTTGACAGACCACAGACCAGCACTGAGTAATGATGTTCTTTCTCTTCTTCCACCTCAAAGGACTCACACAACACCAGACACCGGAAGCTTACAGGAGGAGAGGGTTATTTGGCTCACAGCAGTCTGTAGGCAGCTGGCTCCACAGCAGGGTTGCGTGGCAGAGGGGCCTGGCAGAAGAGAGCTGCTCACAACATGGAGAACAGGAAGCAGAGTGAGGTAGGATCCAGGGAGGAAGACAACCCATTGGGAGGCAGTCTTGTGGGACTGTGGGGTCCCAACCTGCTCTGTGTAATTAGTACTAGGACAGAACAGAATCCGCAGGAACCCAGCTCTCCACAGAGCTGGGGGATTGCTGGGCATGGAGAACCCCTGTGCATGGTGTCAGAGGCCTTAGGAGTCAGAAACAGCCTTCCCTCCAGTTAGTTAACCTCCACATTAGAATATTTTGAAAAACACTGTTTTGTTCCGATCGTATCAACAGCTACACTAAAATTGGAAGTGCCCACAGTGTGAAGAGGCTCACAGAACTGGGAAAGAATTGCATACAGGCCTGCATGAAACTGGTCAAAGTTCATTCACAAAGCAGATGGTCCTTGCGGAGATCAGGAAGCAGCCCAGACGCCATCTCCACCACAGCAGGCAGGAGCACGGTCCACGGCTAACTCAGAATCAGCGTCCTCACCCTGTGCTCTTTGCCATCTGCTTTAACTGGCATTTGTATGATCGGGATCAGGGCAGAGAAACCCTCTGCTTTTGATAAATGTCCCAGAGAGTCTCCAGCCCCTGACTACCAGAAGTGGAGGATCCTCAGTAAGGCGGGGCCTTGTGGGAGGAGCACAACCTTGGGGGTGGGGCCCCTGGCCCTCCTCTCTCTCTTACTTCCTAGCTGCCACCGAGTGAGCAGTTCAGCTGCCAGGAGCTGCTGTGTGGCACTGCTGCCTCTGAAACCAAGAGCCAAAGTAAACCTTCCGTCCTTTAAGATGACGGTCGATGATACTTGTCACCGTGATGGAAAGAGGATACCAGCGCATAGCTCACTCTTTAAGAATATGTCATTTCATGAAGAAGTGGGTGGCAAACACCTGTAATCCAAGCTACTTAGGAGGCTGAGGCAGGAGGATTGCAAGTTTGAGGCCAGTCTGGGCAACTTAGCAAGATGTTGTCTCAAAGTGAAGTAAAAAGGGCTGGGGCATAGCTTAGTGGCTGAGGGACTGCCTACATGTGTGGGGACCCTGATCCTGTGGCCAGTGTAGTGGATTGACAACTGGTGGTCAACTTGTAACACCCAGCTGAATTGAACCTGTGTGGTGGTGGGCGTGGGAGGCCCGCCTGAGGACGGTCATAGGTAGCATAAGAGGCAGAGCTAGAGAAGAGGAGAAGCTGTTGGATGCTGTTAGAAGCGGTAAGGAGCTGCTGGTTCTCTTGGGATGTTTTCCTGGAGGACCTTGTTGTGCTGGCTTTCCTGATGAGCTCAGCTGTCCTCATAGTCAAAGGGGCTCGGGACCTTACTGTCACTGAGAACGGCTGTGGTTCACTTTAGGGGAGCTCCAGTCCTCACTTTGAGCATCGCTTCCTGGCTCCAGAGGGGAGGATGGTGCACTGCTCAGTCTCCTGGAGAAGCTTGTCGCGTTGGCTTTCCTGATGGGAACTCGGCTGTTCTCATTGGAGCAGCTCAGGACCTCACTGTTGCTGAGGAGGCCTGTGGTACTTTTCAGAGAAGCTCTGGTTCTTACTTGAGTATCACTTCCTGGGTCTAGTGCAGATCCCTCAGCCTGCTGGCACAGATCCTTCATCCCACCGGCACAGACTTTCTAGCTTCTACCACTGACCTTTGGGCCTTCCCAGCACAGATCCATGAAACAGGCCTGCATGAGACGTTGTCATGGGCTCTAGGTCTTAAGCTGGACTCGTGCAGGACATTGCCATAGGATCCAGGCCCTCAGCTAGATTCTTTGGTATTTAGTGTAGATTTCCTACTCTCTGTATATGATTCTTTGGGTGACTATTATAAATAATCTTAAAATACGTGTCCTGTATTGTACAGTTCCCCTTGCAAAACCCCAAACTACAACACTCTGTAGTACAGCAAAGAAAGCGGTTCTGTCACCCCTGGTTCCTCAGGGTCCCACGGACACTCGCCACGCTCCTCCCAGGAACCAGACACTGACCGCTCATCCTAGGCGACAGATGAGGAGACTGAGGCATGGGCAGACAAAGTCACCCACACAAAGTCACAACTGCTGTCACCACAGTCCAAAGCCGGGGTCACAGGTCTCTGGGAAGTAGACAGATACAAGATCGTGTTTCCCCAAGCAGGGACAGGAAGCCCAGAACACACTGCCAGGTGTGGGCACGGACTGCCATCCTCACAGCAGGAGCCCTGGTGCCTGGGGAGGCGGGGAGGCATCAGGGATAAAGTGAAAGAGCCTCCCCAGGACCTGACATCACTGACAGAACTGGCATAGAGACAGGAAATTCAGCTGAGCAAAGGAAGGAACCACTAGGTTCGAAGATACAGCACATCCTCGTGAAGAGAATGTGGTCAGAAACAGGGACAGCAAGGACCATTTGAGGGAAACAGGGGCACAAAGCCATGGGTGCTGGCCACAGCCCAAGTGTGGGCCCAGAACCAGGCTTCCAGGAGGGCAAGTGCTGGCCACAGGGACAGTGACGTTTCCCTACACCAGTTATCTAACCAGTTAGCTAGTTAACTATAAGGCTGTCTGCTTTTGTGTCAACCCTGTAAATACAGGCATACAATTTGGGTTTGTTGAATGCCTGACTAATTGAGAGAAATTTAAACTTTCTCAAATACTTCCATGTCCGCAGACAAGCTCAGAGACAAAAACCTCTGCAACATGAAAAAAAAAAAGAAAACCAAAACCACTTTGGGTAATACTTTACCTTCATATCTTGATCCATCTGGATATATAAAAGTACCTTGACCGTGCTTTTTATTTTTAAGGTATTGTCCAGTGTATCGGGCACCATTTTTAAATCTGTAGACCCCCTGAAACACACAGGTTATGTCACTGAGATCATTCCTGGATTGCATTCTTTGCTAACAGAGAATAACAGATGCGGGAAGCCCCCCTCCCGGTTCTGACCTGGCCACTTCTCTGCCCGAACTCATAGCTGCCATCGTACACGTCTCCGTTGGGCAGCCGCGCTCTGCCATGCCCATGCCGCTCACCGGCCTCGTTGCGCTCCCCCTCGTACTCCTGCGGAGAAGGGGTTCAGATCACTCAGTGCAGACCATGGCCAAGGCAGGGTCATATTAAGTCACCCCACGGTGCAGGTAAGGCAGGTGGCCATGCCCAGGCCGAGGCCACAGGACTGGAGTATGTGTGACCTCTCCACATGCCTGCAGCCTCCGAGCCTACGTTCTACAATTCACAGCCTCACACAAGAGCCGAGATCAGCCAGGTGTGAGGAATGAGGACAGCTATGCCAGAAGGCCAGGCCTGAGGGAGCCCATAGCAAGCAGGACAGATCAGGCAGCCCTGTGCACTTCCTAGCAGAAGCAGGTCCTCCCCACAGGGACCCCGAGTGTCTGTTCCTGGGGAGACCTTTGTCCTGCAAGGAGCTCCTACCGGACAGAGAGGATACAGAGGTTCTGGGCACACATGGGCTCCGATTTTTCTTATTTCAAACTCCCTATCAAGAAATAAGGTTCCAACACTCCTAGCTGGATCTGAAATAATTACATACCTCTCATGAACGTCAGTTTGGGCTCGGGGTGCAGCTCATTGGTAGAGTGCTTATCTAGCATGCACAGGGGCCTGGATTTCAGCCCCACACCCCACCCTGAAATACTGCCCCCTGACTATTATCTCAGCTACATGGGGAAGGGGAGCGTTAGACAAGAAGATCACTTGATCACAGGAGTTTGAGGCCAGTCTGGGCACATAGCAAGATCTCAGTGCAAATAAATAAAGTTTTAAAGTTGAAAAAAGTATAATATAATACAAGTTTGCTTGCCATTTTCCAATCCTTAGCACCATGAGCACGGAGTACACATAATGAGTAATGAAGTGGGACAGGTATGCTGGTGTACATCTGTCATCTCAGCACTAGTGAGGCTAAGGCAGGAAAATTACTGAGAGTTTGAGGCCAGCCTAGGCTACATAGTGACTTCAAGGCCAGTCTGAACTACATAGAGAGATCATATCGCAAAAAACAAAATCCAACAAACAAAAAGGAATAAAATGACTAAAGAATACAGGAATGACAACACAGGTAGTTTAAAGCGTCATGCTGGGTACCTTAAACATAACATTTATTTTAAAAGTTAAAAGTGAAGCCACCATGGAATGGGATCTGTGTAGATTTGTTACAAGTATGTCTATATTTGTATACATGGCAGTGAAGGCCTCAGACAGAAACAACCCTGTTTCTCCTGGAAATTCTTGCCTAAACTACAAAGTTTGATTCAGGGCCGCCTCCCACCCAACTTGGGGAGGGCTCCAGTGTGCCAGATCCTGAGCTACTGGAGTAGCCACATAAGAAAGAACTCCTTAGTCTAAGTGGCCCCAAACTTCAAAGTTATGGGCACTAAAGTTATAAACCAGGTTGGTCCTTTACAGACACTAAGAAGGAAGCTGACCAGGTAGGGAATGTAGGTTGGATCTACCCAGAAGCAGACCCCAAATAAGCCACTGTAAGAAGGCAGCCAGCAAGGGTGCAGCCTGGGTGAAGTATAAGCCTCAGACTGACTGAAGAAGGGATCTGGGGCCGTGGTGATGCTGCGGTTTGGTTTGTCCTGGTCTTTGCATTGACCACTGGCTGTCAGGGACGGAAGGAGTGTGTCCAGGCACTTCCTGCTCTCCATAGTGGCCAGGTCATTCCACTGGACACAGGTCAGGCAGAAGCTGGGAGATGGGGCTACAGAGCTAGCGAGAAGCTCTTGAAAAGCATGAGCAACATTAGTAAAGAGGGGCTCAGTTCTTCCACTGATTCTGAAACTATCCTCATACCGTGCTTTCACAGCCGTGCAGCCAGGATTCCCAACCCATCAGCCCGGGCCCGTGGCCCTCTGGCTCCAGGAGGAACTGCTCTCAGAGTACACAAATGAGCACACACAGGGCCAAATCACACTGCCCAGTGCGTCCCCAACCTCCGCCCTGCTGACTCAAGGAGGGAGTTACTCAAGGAGCCTGGCCAGCGTGCACTGGTGGGTCCAGGCTTCCAGGGTGACATCGCGGGGCCTCTACTGAGCCCAGGCCTCAGAGGCGTTTCTCATACTGCCCGAAAGCAGTATCCTCCATCCCAAAGGAGCAGAGCTCAAGTTACAGGAGTGATTTATTCAGTCGCCTGGGACGTTCAGGTAAACTCCCTCCAAGGAAGTTCACACATTAGCGGAGAAAATGCCCGAGCCTGGGCCTGGAAATCTTTGCCTTTAAATGGGAGGCAGGAGGGCGGAAGGAAGCGCGAGGCGGGCGGTGGAACCAGACGTCACTGCATTTCACCTTTCACCGTCCACTGGAGGACGCAGCGCCTCCGGGTGTGGCCACCGTGGTCCCGTCCAGCACTGCTCAGTGCTCCGGTCCCCGCCTCCGCGCCCCCAGACCGACCTCCACCGGAGCGCGTCCACCGCTGCTCACCCCGGAAGCTCTCCCTGCCAGGAGCTCTCACCCCAAGATTGTTCTCTCCCTCCTCCTCCAACTCCTCGGAGCCCAGGTCCGACATGGTCTCCTCTTAGCCTCGACCCTCGTCGCCACGTCCCTAGTAGGTAGGTACCGGCCACCTCCTCCGGTGCGTCCGCCGTCGCCATGGAGACGTGCCCAGCCCCGCCTTCCTCGCGGCCGGGAAGGGGCGGGGTGAGAGGTGCGGGGAGGGGCCGGTGGTGGCGCTGCCGTGCTGCCCTAGCAACGGGAGGGGGCGTCGACCAATCGCGGCCCCAAAGGAGGGAGAGGCGGAGTCTGGGTGGAGCCAAAGCCTCATTGCAGAGCTAGGGGGAGCCCTGGGATATTATCCTAGCAACGGGAAGGCCTCGTTGATCAATCATGACCAGGAAGGGGCGTGGCCGAAGGCGCAGGGAGGAGCCAGAGGCGGCTTAGGGATACTGTCCTAGCAACGGAAAGGCATGTTGACCAATCACGGTCCAGAAGATCACGTTGATCGATCACGGGTCTGCCTGCGGTCTAACCAGGACACTTCTGCTCCATGACTCCCAAGCCAGGAGCTGCCGGGGGACTGGATTCAGGCGTGAGGAGCGGGAGGCGCTGCCCCATCACTCCTGCCGACCCCGCTCCGGCCGCTGCCGTTCTCACCTTCCCAGGCTCTGATGACTCCCGGTGATCGTGTGCCCAGAGCTGTGTCTCAGGTTGGCCGGTGAATGCCGCCTGCTCTCGGGCCTCTCACAATATGCACCCCACGCTGACCTCCCATCCCATCCAAAGCGAGTCCCAGCCTAGTCCGCCTCGCACTCTGAGCGTCCCTGACCGAGCTCAGCTCGGGTCCTCCGGCTGCCCGCACGACTTTGCTCACACGCCCCTGCTCACAGGCCCCCACACAGTCGCGCTCATCCACTCCTCCCGGCTCCTTCCAGTCAGCGATACACTCCGCCTGACCACGGCCCCTCTGTTCTCACCCACACTCAGGCCTTCCGACCGCCCACTGCACCGGCCTCCAGTCTCACCGTCAGCATCCCGCCGCCTCCTCTCTCAGACCTCAGACACTGACGGCCTCGGCCTTTTTCTCCCTGCACTTCGACATTCAGCTGACAAACCTGCCCACTGGCAAGAGGCTCAAACGTCCTCACCTCCCCACCTGTGTGCACTGGCCAGTGCCATACTCTCTCCTTGGCATGCCTGCCTTCCCCCCTCTGCCTACCAGTAATCACTGGCTGAGAAGCTCCTTCCCCAGATAGCTCCAGAGTCGTAAAAGGGACTCTGAAGGAGGGAGAGAGCAATGTGGAGAGGGAAGGAAGAGTTTCATCTTTATCCCATCGTAATGGTCTGAGTGTGACCAAATGTAAAATCTGAATGATAATCTTTTCAAATATTTAATTAACAAGTTAAAATGCTGCATGTGCAAGATACACAATGGAATGACAAATTTGCACATCTATCACCTCCCATAGTACTATTTGTGTTGGTGGGGGGCGGCCTGAGGACACTGAAAATCTCGTCAAATGTCAAATAAAAAAGATACCAGTATTCAGGACAGTCACCATGTTACACATCTGATCACCAGAGCTTACTCATTTTATGACTAAAGCTTATACCCTTCAGCCAACATGTTTCCCCCACGCCCTGGCCCTTGTAACAGCTGTTCCACTCTGCTTCTCTAGGTGTGACTCGTGTGCGTTTTGCAGTGCTATGGTTTGAATGTCTTCTCCCAGACCAGGTGTTACCAGTGTGCTAGTCTGTTGGTCAGCTTTCTGTCACTGTGACAAAATACTGTAATCTTGAGGTACAGTAATCAATACAGGGAGAAGGGGTTATTTTGGGTCACAGTTTGAATTTTCTGTCCATGGTTGCTTTTGGGCCTGTGGCAACACCGCACATCATAGTGGCCACATGTGGTGCAGGAAACTGCTCACCGCATGGCAGCTGGGAGTGAAGAAAGAAAGGTGCTGGCGTCCCAATATCCCCTTCAAGGCCCTGCCTCCATGACCTAACTTCCTCCTGCTAGGCTCTACCTTTTAAAGGCTCCACACACACCCCTAATAGTGCCCCTAATAGCAAGCAAGCAAGCAAGCCTTCAACGCACAGGGCTTCAGGCGAAACTTCCACCCATAACGCAGGGGTTGGAGGGAAGGCTTTAGGGGTGATTAGACCATCAGGGCTCTGTGCTGTGAATGGGATCTGGGTTGTTGTAAAGGAGGCTGCACACAGCACCCTGCTGACTTGGTTTTCTGCTGCTGAAGGACACAGCATGTTTGTCCTTGCACATTTTCCCGTTCAAGGACATGGCAAGGATCTTGTCTTAGTCTTGGGCTTCCTGGCCTTCACACTGATGAGAGACCAAGTTTCTGCTTTGCACATTAACCAGGAGTTTGTTACAGCAGCACAAGTGGGCTGACATATGCATAGGGGTGAGATAATACACGCTTGACTTTCTAGGTCTGGCCTAGTTCGCTGGCCTCCAGGTACATCCAGGGTGTGACAAATGGTGGGATTTCCTTCCTTTTTTTTAACTGAGTAGTATTCATCACTCATTATCATTTGCTTTGTCATTTGAGGGATATGTATACTGTGTCTGCATCTTGTATTTTGAACACTGCTGCCCTGGACTCAGGGGCGCAGGCATCTCTGCAGCACAGATTCCAGTTTCTGTGGATATACGCCCAGACATGGGATTGCTCGGCTGGCTGATCATTCTAGTTTTCAATGTATTTACTTCTTTTATTTTGCTGTACTGGGGACTCAACCCAGGTCCCCACACATGCTGGGCACACATTCTACTGCTGTGCTACATTCTTGGCCTTCTGTTCCTCAGCATTGTTTTCCATGGTAAGTTTGTTGGATTCATATATACTGCCCAGGTTCTGCTGTATTTGAAATTTTTTATTCTAAGCACTGGATACCTCCCTCCTGCCACTTCTGTAGATCCTTCAGATGGGTTTACTGTTAATGCCATGGCACCTTGACCGATCGTTACTGTAGGCACCAAGTCCTATCTCCCGCAGTAGGCATCTGTATGGTCATTTGGCCCCCAGACACCCCGGAGCCGTTCCACCCTCATCTGTCTCCCACATAGCACCTGGAAGAATGTTTCACACATAGTAGGTGCTCAGTCAAAGGCACAAAACCCAGTTTGTGTGGGCTTTGAGGCTCCTGGTAAGATGGCAATATTGAGAAAAAGACAGCAGGATTGTAGGAGTCTGTTATCGGTCTTACTTAAGAGAATCTATATGTGTGAAGACAGAGGCCGTCCAAATGAAAACAAAAGTTGTTCCTTCAGAGCTTTCAAGCGCAAGGGATCCAGTGACCATCACGGCATCTTCAGGCAGACAAAGGCAGAGGAGTGGGAGAGCTTGGCAGTGGAAGAGGCGAGGCTTCAGAAGCTGCGCCCTGTGTGGGGTGCTGCCAGCCAGCCAGCCAGGAGTGGAGCACCTTATGCCCAGTAGGGCTGCCTGTGTGCCTCTCTGGTTAGCGCTGACTTAGAGATGGAATAGAGATGAGGAAAATTGCCCGTTATTCAAGTCCTGGCCATTTTGGTTGTCACAAGGGTTATTGTCTGGCTTCCTGGCAGCTGGGTGGAGACTGTGGTCCAGCTTCCTGAAAGCCTCACGGATAGCAGGCTGGTCTCCAGGGCTCGTGCCGGGGACAGGGCGAGCACCTTGCACTGTTTCTGTGTCCAAGTTCTGCTTTGATTCATGGTCTGGCCATTGTTTATTTGTATGTTCAGCCACTTGTGTGTTTTTGCAAATTATACAAATAATTGTGTTTCATCTTAAAATATTGTATGGCTCTCTCTGTTGCTTTTGAAATATAATGTCTTAAATAATGATAACCCGATCATTTTATCCTGTTAATTTAAATATTCCAAAAAAATGGTCTGAATGGAGAGAAAATAGGTCTCAGAGTCCATTGTTTGTAGAAACCATTACCTAAGCAGACCTACAATGCCTGTGTTCTAATGCTGGACTCCCTTGGCTTTTGGACTTTGGTGACCTTGAGTGACTTACCTACCCTCTGAGCCTGTTTTCTACTCTGTAAGTGAAGGCGAACAAGCTCTTAAAATCTCCATATGGCTGCTGTGGTGATCAAAGATGATATTTTGTTAGCATATTGATATTTACTGTTCACAAAGAAATCACGTTTCAGCTATATAAAGTCCCCCACCCCTTGCTGTGTTATTTGGTGCTGGGCCTTTAGTCTTACTAGCAGCACCACAGACACTAATATCTGTGGGGGAAGTAACCCGTAGGTCTCCCAGAGCACACCTGACTCGTGGGCTTTCCTCTCAAAAACAGTATCACATAAAAGTTTGCAATCTTACCCAAATCCTCAGGCCCAAATTATCACTGACAGAATAAATGCACAAGTTACAAGCAAACTGACAACAAGACCCTAAGGTTACATCAATCTTAGTTGCAAAAATAAAAATATAAACACCAAAATTTGACGGCTTTTCTCGTGGGAGAAAGTGAGGAGTTGGAGATGACAGATGATCATTATTTTCTACTTGTTGGCAGTTTCCACATTTGCTACCATTAAGCATGTCTTCTTTCTATAACAAAACGTCAACAGTGTTTTAAATGTTAGAAATCTGGAATGATAATATAATCAAATATGTGCAAATAAAGGTTAGCTTTTGGCATATCAAAACAAATGCCAGAAATTCAACTTTCCAATTGGCTCTGACAATGACAGGCATGAATGCTTGCCAAGTTCTGACCCTGCACAGCGTAGCGTTAAGCGTTGTCTATGCATTGTGTTAGTAAATCCTCACCATCTTATTAGGGCCTCCTTATACAGCTGAGGAAGGAAGGTCGAGAGGTAAGGTCGTTGCCAGGACCAGGCAGTGGGCTGGACCAAGACAGAGCTGCCTCATTCAGGAGGCATTGCTGCTCACCCCAGAGCTCTGATATAAAGAAGTGAATGTGGTTTTCTGGGGGTGACTTCTACCAAGCCAAGAGCCACTGGTTCAATCAGTCTTCCACTGAGAACTCTAAACACGCCTTCAGCAACGTGTGGTTAAGCAAACCCTGCTCTGGGTCACACCGTGAGAACAGTTAGCACCTAGCCATGGTGCCGTTGAATCCTAAGCATTACTGTTTGATTTAGGTCCCATACAAATCTGTTAGAGCCCCCACCCCCTCGGTCTTTCAAGCAGTTTCACCATAGTGCTGATTTAGCAATTATCAAAATAATTAACGGGAGAGGCAAGGCAGACCATAGGCCTGGCCTCCTACCCCTGCAGCAGCAACTGGACTCCCAAGCCCTTCCAAAAAGGAAGTGCTCCCCAGCTGGGCACCACCCCGTGGCACCTGCAGAGTGAGTAAGGCTGGGCAGAGCCTCTTCAGTGCCTCTGGCTTGACACCCTAACTGGGAAATAACTAGTGATCACAGAAGCCTCACCTTGGGACTCAACTCATCCTGTACCAGGTCAATCCCATCATCCCTGGGGTCCTTCCCATCATTCCATGAGCCCAGCACATCTTCCCCCAGCAGGCCAGTTCCATCAACCCATTGGGCCATCCCATAATCCCCAGCTGGCCCTTCCTGTCATCCCCTGAGCCTCTCCCACCATCCCAGCAGGAGGGAGAGGCTACCTGACAGAACTTCCAGAATAGACAGAAAGGGTTTGTGTCCCCACAACACTTCCTGATGTCAGTTTCTTCATCTGTAAGATATGGGTAATGGCATAACTGCCCTTTCGGGGCTGCTGCGAGAACTAAGTGAGATATTTACTGGCTCATACACAGTGAGGCACTTAGTGTTAGCCTGCTACCATTAATTATACTGTTGGTGTCTTCTCCAGAGGCTAAAATCCTTTGGTGCAGGGGCAGATCTCGGGGGAGTTTTAGCTCCAGTTTCTCTTCCTCGGGGTCAGCTGCATTTCTCTCATGCAGCCGTTCACAGATCCAAAGACAATTGAGCCAGGTAACCGTGACAATTGTAAATCAGTCTGTGATGAACAAAATCACATGTTATGGTCATATTCTTAATATGGACAGGTGGATTTTTTTTTTTTGGTCTTTTTTGAGATAAGGTCTCGCTACGCTGTTCAGGCTGGCTTTGAACTCACCTTGTAGCCCAGGCTGGCCTCCAACTCACAACGATCTTCTTGCCTCAGCCTCCTGAGTGCTGGGATTATAGGCATGCGCCACCACACCCAGTGAGAGATAGATTCTTAAGCCCAGATAGGTTATTTTAGTGGTTTGGAGATTATATCTCTAGTAGACATGGCAGCTGACAAGGAAGAAATAACCAGGTATACACACTCCCTAAGGTATGCGGTTTAATGGGAAGATTTTTTTTCTGTTTGGGGATTGAATCCAGGGTCTTTCACATACCAGGCAAGTGCTGTACCACTGAGCTGGACCCCTGGCTCTGACTGAAGAATACTGAAGCATAGCTGTCAAAAGAAAAATATAAATTATTTTCTCGGAAGTGGGATTATTCGGTTAAACCACAACCACTGGGGCAGACAGGTTAGTGGAAATCAGCCAGGGCAGAGACAGGAAATGCCAGCAAGTTGGGCACACTTGAATTTCATGTTGTGCAGCAACTCAAGGATGCAGTACTTGGCATGTAGTAAGTGCTCGATAAACATGTTTTTAAACATTAAATGATGCCAAGCATGGCGGCACACGCCTGTCATCCCAGCACTCAGAAGGCTGAGGCAGGAGCCAACCTGAGTTCAAGGCCAGTCTGACTGAACTCCAAAGTGAGACCCTGTCTCAAAAAGTTAAAAAAAAAAAAAGCAACATCCAATAAAGTTATTGCTTTACAACAGAGCTATATTTTAGCCCTTGGAAAACAGAAAAAAGTAAAATATGTCAATTTTTAGATTCTTTTTCTTCTGATTTATGATGGTTTTTTAAATTATTATTTTCAAATCAGACTCATTTTCCAGGAGCTCTCTCAGTATTTACCTATGTCTGAATACCTGCTGGGTGATAGAACATAGACTATTAGGAAACCAGAAAAAAAATGACAGACCCATGGAGGAAAATTATGCATTAATCCACACTGGTAAAAATTTACCAACAGGATAGTGCCTTGTGGATGTGTGAGTCCTTTGTTTTAAAATGGGTTTCAGGACTGGCGTGAGCTTAGGGGTAGGGCTCACCTAGCCTTGCCTTCTACCCCAACACCACAAAAGAAATACATCAACTGGATATCGCTCTTCCCTGTGGCTGGATACTCAAGGTAGCTCTACTTTTGATACTGAGAATGACCTCATCCAACACACCAGTGGTGCTGTGGGCTCAGGGGGATGCGAGACTGCACCCCAGAGCCTGAGGATGCCTCGGGCTCTGGAGAAAGGGGCAGGGAGGAGGAAGCCAGCTAAGGTACAGGTAGCCTAGGTTCCCAGCATGAGGCTCACTCTCCCCAACTTTCAGGAAAGTCAGAGGAGCCAGTAAGACAGTAAGAATAAAAACGCTCTAGAAGTTTCTGTAGAAACGTAATGTGTTTCTATGGAAAAGTAATGTGTATAGTTAGCTCAAGTTGTAAACGCTTGCATAATACTCGATGCCGTATTTGATCTGAACGAACACAGGTACACATGTGCCAGTGACGCAGCCCAGTAACATGGTGAACACCTGTGACTGCGCTGCCCAAAATGTACAGATGACCGAGTGGGTGAACGGGATGAACAAATGAATGAGCTCCTGACAACATCTGAACACACCGATCCCAGTCCACATCTCACGTGCTCCTCCACAGAGCTCGGCTCTGTAGAGCTGAGAGTTCCAGGCTGCTAGGGGGAACAGTGAGACTGAATCGGTGTCACTGCCTGGCTTCCTAGCGGGGCCATGCCAGCCCCGCTCCCACAGGCACAGAGGGTGCAACTCTTGCTGCCGAGCCTGCCAGGAGGCATTTTTCTCCTGTGCTCATTGGAAGGGTAAAGCGGCATCTCATCGTGACTTGAGTTTGCGCTTCCTTGACTAGTTGGAAGAACATTCTTCACCTGCAGTTGACCGTTATTAGTTGTTTATGTTGTCTACAGCTCACGTCATGTCACAGGACATGTTGCTGTTCCCTCTCTGCGGTGCAATTCCCATGCTTCTCTACTTGGTGAACAGTTCGTCAGCTTTCGCAGCCTGTCCGGATGTAAGCCTTCCAGGGCCGCCCTTACAGCTGCCTCTAGCTGCTGCCTTCTGTCCCACTGCGGCTGGTTGTTTCTGTCCAGCTCCCTTAGCCGTGGTGGTGAACTCACAGCCAGCTTCCCTGCAGAGCCCACCCAGGGCTACACCCCATGGTCAGCACAGAGCTGGGCACAGAGCAGAAGCCCAAAGCGTCAAAAGCCACTGAATGGCCTTAGAAAAGTGGGGCACACAGTAAAGCACACAAGAAAGTAAACATGACCCTCAACCACACCACCCAGAGCTGGCAACTGAGTCCTGGCATCTTGGTGCGAATCCTTCCAGGATTTTCAATGGATGTATATTTTTACTAAATTAAAAAAAAAATCTGCTTTTTGACCTACCCTTATCATATATCTTCATATAGAATATGTTAACATTTCACCACAAGTGTTTTAAAAAACTGAGTAATGAGCTGGGAGTGGTGGCGCAAGCCTGTCATCGCAGCACTCAGAAGCCTGAGACAGGAGGGTCACGGTAAGTTCCAGGCCAGCCAGGGCTACATAGTGAGTTTAAGGCCAGCCTGAATTTCAGAGTGAGACCTTGTCTCAAAAAAATACAGTATTTTACTTTTAAGAATATATCCAAATTATTTTACCTCAATGTTGAATGAAAGAATGAAAATGTTTACCACAGTTTTGACGAAGGTAGGATGTATTGCTTATAGAAATTGTATTCCACATCATTTTTAAGATAGCACTTTGAGGGCTTTGCCTGCCTTGAGTGGCCACCTAAAGGACTATTGTTCTCCTCTCCCGTGGCTTCGGCATGCCTGCTGCTCTGAGTCCCTCTCTTTTTCCCCAGGCCCGTGTTTAATGCCACCTAGTTGCTAGGACAAACCTCTAAACAGTTGCGGGCCAAACAAAGTTGTTAGGAGGGCGCATGAATCATTTCATTCTCTCTGTGCACAGCGCAGAGTGAGGAAGGTTTTAAACTGGGTGGTAGTTTTAGGTTTCCTAGGACAGGCTTTGTGCCACCAGAAGGCCACAGCCCTGTACCAGAATGAGAAGCCAACTGAAACTGTCTTTGGGCCAGCCTGGGGCCCTGGCAACCACATCCGGGTAATACAGGAACACCAGGTGCTATTTATGGCCTAGGGCTGGGTTTTCTGTTCTGAGACCCTGAAAGAGTTTTCCTATAGAACAAGAATAGAAATGTAAAAAAAGAAATTTTTTTAATGTGTATTTATGACACAAAATAAGATTGTTGCATTTAGATCGTGATTCAGCAGTGTATTCCTTTGATTGCTTAGTTCCCTTCGTATGTGCAAAGTGTTGATTCCTGAAATTACACATCCCAAAATATAGGCTTTTTAAGTCTGCAAGCTTTAAAATTTGTTGTGTGTGTGTGTGTGTGTGTGTGTGTGTGTGTGTGTGTTTAGTTAAAAGTAGAAATTTTGGTAAGGATTTGGGGACTCTTACATTGTGGGACTTGAAGCTTACTATAGTTTGGTGTAAACTAGATGTAAGTCCCTGGAGACAGAGCCCTGTCATCATCTGTGTAACAAGGACTATGTCTTGCAGATCAAGCACACCATGGCCCACTTTAGAAGAAACTGCGGCACAAAGCAGCAGGGAGTGTCCACTAGGGGCCAGCAGGTGTGCTAGCATTGGCACCACAGGGGCTGCAAGCCTCGAGGACCCGGTCACGGACCTGGTGGTCGAGTGTAGATGCTGATGTCCCAGGCGTGGCTCAGGGTTCATGTGCCTTGGCGGTGAATAGGGGTCCCAGAGCCTCAGTTTAAAGGGGCACTCTGGTGTCCTACAGACTTCCCTTTGTCTCCCGTCGGGAGGGCACCTACAGAGTAGCCGCCAAGCAAGAGGACAGAGACAGCAGGTGGGGCAAGGACAGGCTGGCTGGGCTGGCATTTTTGGTCTCTAGTTTCTGTGCTGGTTATTTTCTGACTAGGTCTTATTTCCAGGGAAATATGGTAGCAAGACATTGTCTCAAAAAAAAAAAAAAAAAAAGCCGGGCATGGTGGTGCAGGCTTGTAATTCCAGCACTCAGAAGGCGGAGGCAGGAGGATCATTACAAGTTTGAGGCCAGCCTGGGCTACATAGTGAGTTCAAGGCCAGCCTGAACTGCATGGTGAGACCCTGTCTCAAAAAAAAGACAAAAAAAAGATGATCTTGAAAAATATTAAAATATATTCAAGTTGCATGTATTACTGAATCGTTTAAGTATTTTTATTTTTATTTTGTTCTTGTGCTGCTTGAGGTTGAACTCAGGACCTTTGCACTGAGCTAGGACCTTTGCACTCTCAGCCCTTTTAGTTGTTTTTTTTTTTTCTTAATTTTGAGACAGGGTCTCACCGAGTTATGCAGGTTAGGCATAATCTACTTATTTGAACTCATGATCCTTCTGCCTAGGCCTCCCAGAATGTTGAGGTTATTGGTGCGTGCCATCAATCCTGGCCACAGGCCTTGCTGTAGAAAAGACTTCAGTGATAAGGGTTAAAAACCAGTGGTCTCACCCATAGGCATTAGAGCAATAAGTAAACCAGAGGGAGAAGCTGCCCAGATGTGCCCAGGCTCCGGCTTCGGGCATGCACAGCGAGCTCTGAGGTCGTGAGTGGGGACTGGGCACAGGCCTCGCTGGCCACACCCGCTGGTGAACAGACTCGGTGCGTCACTGTCCAGAGCCAACCTTCCCCATACTCTAGGGCAGCTGGCAAAGATGGGCAGCCCTGGCCAGACCGGAAGGTTTGGGACAGAGGGTCTGAGGCTCTCGGCACTTGTGCAAAACTCAAGTGCTGTCTCCCTAAATGATCAAACACAGGCCCAAAGCAACACTGAAGCCTTGCAGGCCCTGGATGGAAGTCACTCTCAGCCAAAGTTGGAACTCCCAGCACTCAGGAGGTTGAGGCAGGAGGATTACTGGGAGTTCAAGCCCAGCCTGGGCTACAAAGTGAGCTCAATGCCAGCCTGAACTACAGTGAAATCCTGTCTCAAAAAGACAAAAAAAACAAAACAAAGAAAGCATCCACTCACAGCCACCATTACCAGCGCAGGCCCAGCGGAGCCTGCGTGACCCTGCGGGCGACGTGTCACCTTCCACTCCCACGGACCAGGCCCCTACGACCCGCAGGCTTGTGATCCAGAGAAATTTACAGCAGACCAGCCGGGAGTCAGCCTGGGGCGGGGCTTGGCCAGAGGGACACGTCACTGTCATCACTGTCCCTGAAGCGGTGTCATTCCTGAGTGTGACTGGGGCTGCCACACACACACATACATACACACTCACTGAAGTCAGGGTCCAGTTACCCCGCAAAGACACTCAAGAGCGCCTCCCTTGCCAGACCACTTCCCTTACCGAGACACAGCAGGAAAACAAGGAAGATGTTCTGCTAGAAAGCATTGCCAGACACCTTCGAAGCAAAGAAACGTGCCCGGCCTGATGTATACAGGCAGGTTAATAAAACGGGCATTTGCAAAACTCTCAAAAAAAAACCCACTTTTTTTTTAGTTCTTTGACACAGGATCTCACTATGTAGTCCAGGCTGGTGGACTTTAACTTGCTACAAAGCCCAGAATGGCCTCAGACTTGCAATCCTCCTGCCTCAGCTTCCAGCCTATGGGATTATAGGCATGCACTACCACGCCTGGCTCACGGAGTCTAAGATTCTACCACTAAAAAGCCCTTCCCTAGGTTAGACACAGCCTTCTCTCCTTCTATACATTAACATTTATTTTCATTTCAAAATATAGGGCTGGGGATATAGCTCAGTGGCATAAGTGCTTGCCTGGCAAGCATAAGGTCCTGAGTTTGATTCCCGGTACCTCCCCCAAAAAAACCTTATAAAATGGGAACGTGGCCTTTATTTATTTTGCCGGGCGTGGTAGCGCACAGTTGCAGTCCCAGCACTTGGGAGGCTGAGGCAGGAGGATCGTTGAGAGTTCAAGACCAGCCTGGGCTACAAAGTAAGCTCAAGGCCAGCCTGAACTGCCTAGCGAGACCCTGTCTCAAAAAGACAAAAACAAAACAAAACAAAAAACCCCAAATACATGCCCCTGCTTTTCAGGTCCAGTGGTACCGAAGGCACAGAGCAGGGGACATTTGAGGTTGGCGCATCCCTTCGCCGTCTCACCCCTAACCATGTTCTAGCCTTTTATCCCCATCGTCTGGAAGCTCCCCAGACATTTCTCGATAATATAGGTAGATGCATTGTTATGTCAGCTTTAGACTTCTCTTACCGCCTCCCCGTTTTGAGACGAGCTCTAGCTCTTTTCATTCCCCGCCACTTCCTTTTCTCAGTGGGAAAACAGATCCATCCTGCTTAGGGTAACCCTGTCTGCATTGCTCTGTCCTGATCAAAGCGGAGGTAGAGCTTTCACACTGTATCAGCCAGGGAGTAGACCGGGAGTCCTGCGGCTGGTGGTGTGGTGGGGGCTGTGGGCAGGGACAGTCACCTCTAGGCTGCTGCGGAACGGGGCAGGTGGCCCCTCTGTGTCTGGGCACGTGCTAAGTTATAGCTCCGTGGCATCCAGACTCTCCCATCTTCCATCCACAGCCTTAGCACAGCACCTGGAACAGAGAACAAGCTTCACAGGTGACGTTAGAGTCTGAGGCCTTGGCTCACTCGTGAGGACGCCATCCTGCTGACACTCTTGCTTTTTGATCTGCCTTTGGGACTCGAGTTAAGGAGCCACGCTCTGCTGTCCCTCTGTTGTAGGAGTCAGTCCTTTCTAGGCAGGGGGCATCTCCACGGGCACTGAAGCCTGGAGAGCAGAGTTGTCTTCAGGGAGACCGCAGCGGCCTGAGCGGGGCCCAGATTGGCTCTGGCTTGGTCTCTGATGAACAGCTTCACAAGGTGGCATCACTGAGCAAAGCAAGATGGGCGCACAGAAGCCCAGGAGAAGCGGGGAAGACCAGGGAAGGAAGTTTGCCTAAAGAAGCGCCCCAAATCCAGACGTGGAAAAGTGTATCTAGAGTCCCACACAGACCACACATGAAGACGTCTTCCCAGAGACATATGCTAACCACACCCTCAAGTCAAAAATGAAAGAGAGCGTTTTAGAGCAGCAAGAGAAGAGTGAATGTTTCATGCAAGCAAAGCCCAAAGACCGTGAGCATGTTTCTCAGGAAAGACCCTGCGGCCCTGGAAGGAGCTGAATGCTAGAACTGTGGCCTGGAAAACTTGCCACCCAGACTGTCATGCTCAGCAAGGGTGCCTTATAGAGACAAAGGAGAAATAAAGATGTTTTTAGACAAAGACTGTGGGGCTTTACCACTAGATTTAGCTTATAAGAAATGCTAGCCAGACATGGTGGTACAAGCCTGTAATCCCAGCATTTGGGAGGCTGAGGCAGGAGGATCACTGTCAGTTTGAGGCCAGCCAGGCCTACATAGTGAGTTCAAGACCAGCCTAAACTGCATAGTGAGACCCTGTCTCAAAAAAGACAAGAAAGAAAGAAAGAAAGAAAGAAAGAAAGAAAGAAAGAAAGAAAGAAAGAAAGAAAGAAAAAAGAAAGAAAGAAAGAAAGAAAGAAAGAAAGAAAGAAAGAAAGAAAGAAAGAAAGAAAGAAAGAATGCTAAGAAGAGGTCTTCACATTGAAATAAAAAAATTTATAACAACAGGAAAGCATATGTATCAGTCTCTGTAAAGATAAGAATACAGTCAAGTTAAAAATATTGCCATATTCGACCGGGTGAGCAGCAAGGGAGCGAACCTCCTTAATAAACACCACCAGCTCGAGACAGACTTGGTGAGCGTGAATGCCGGAACCTCGGCTGGGAAGTTTAAACTGGGCGTATTTCTCTGAGATGCCGGGGGAGATGTGGTAGGGCGGACCAGGCCGCCGGGGCGAGACGTGGGAAAGTCCCAGACGCTGGGAGCCGGGGACGATCCCCGCGGGGAAGAAGCGGGGATCGGTCCAGGCCCAGTGGGAGCGCGGCCGCCTCGGGCCCTCCCGCCCCCCCCCC
>PVLD010015385.1:0-48742 GCA_004027595.1 Dinomys branickii | reverse complement strand
TTTTTTTAAGAGCAGAATATATTTATCGAGGGAAAGAAAGTTTCTGTCCGAGAGAGGGACAGAAGGGACCTGAGTGGGCAGCCCCAATTTTTTTCTTTATTGAGATCACTTTTACATGCGCTGTAGTTAAATTTAAAATCTAATCTTGCCGGACACCTATGAGGTGTTACAGTCCCATTTTATACATTAGGAAACTGAGATGCAAAGAGATGAAATTTAGTTTTCTAGACTCACACAGGTTGTCAGTGGAAATCTGCGAGTCTGGCTCCCTATTCAGGCCATTTGTATTAAAAGCTGTGCAGAGGGAAAAATCTTTAATTGTATGCCTGATTCCTTACAATATGAAAAATACATATAGCATAAAGCATTTTAATTTGAAGAAAGGACAAGGAATTTAAGACAAGATATAAAGTGCACCTGCCAGTTCTTGATTAATCAGAAATGATAAAAGATGACATCAAATCAAGCTAGCCTTTGAAATACAAGACTTGTGTGGTGTAGTGGCACATGCCTATTATCCCAGCACTCTGGAAGCTGAGCCAGGAGGATGTCTGTGAGTTTAAGGCCAGCCCCGGCTACATCGTGAGTTCAAGGCCAGCCTGTACTACCTAGTGAGACCCTGTCTCAAAAACAAAAACAAAAATAAAACAACAACAAAAAAGAACTATAAGACCCACTTGGACCTTCTGATTTACCCAGACTATAGAATATATAAGAAAAAGGCATCTGTCCTTATATATGTTTATCAAATATATTTTTACAATTAATTTGGTTTTGTTTTGTGGTTTTTTGTTGGTATTGGGACCTGAACTCAGGACCTTGTGCTTGCTAGGCAGGCACTATGCCACTGAGCTGTATCCTCAGCCCTACAATTAATTTGGCTTATAAATTTTATATTATAAGTGCTGTTTTCAAAAAGGGCATTTCTCACTACAGTAACTTTTCTATGAAAATTTTTTTTTTAACTAAGATATTTTATAATTTAATAGGCCAAGTGGTTACAGTTGTTCAGTTTGGTGGAACAACAATGCCAAGAACAGATAATTGCCCAGCAGGAACAGTTCCACAACCAAATTCAAGTAAGTTGTCAGTTATTGTTAATGTTTTAAAAATATTTGTAAGATCAGCATGGTGGCACATGCTTGTAATCCCAGTACTCTGGAGGTGGAGGCAGGAGGATCATTGCAAGTTCAAGGCCAACCTGGACTACAAAGTGAGTTCAAGACCAGCCTGAACTGCATAGTGAGACCCTGTCTCAAAAAAAAAAAAAAAATTGTAAGATTTAAAAAAAAAAAATACAATTCATTTATCAATTTTGCAACCTAAAGAGAAGACTTGGTATTTAGGGTAGTAACATATTTTGAAACATAGTATATTCATGACATTTATAAAATTGTGTAATATTTCTCACCCAAATCTATAACTTTTGTTCCCAGCGTATACAGAAGGAGATAAAAAATTTAATCAAATTACAGATCAATAATTCTTCGTGGGCTTCCTGTGATATAAGGTCTTCTAGCAAACACGTGTCTTCAGAAAGTCAAATGGGTTTTTTTTCTGAAAACAGTGAAAGAAATGAATCTGTCACTAGTTATCCTGAGTCCAAAGAACCTGAGATGCAGCACGGAGGGGACACATCACAACCAGACTGCAATGTTGACGGCAGTTCCGTGAGCAGTGGCTATGGCACTTTCTGTGTCTCGGAATTGAACACCTCCAAGTCTAAAGGCTCCACGGCGCTCATGGACCTTCATGCAGGCCTCTCTAAGGGACAGGGTACAGAGCCTGGGGTCCAGGTGGATTCCCCTGAAGATGGCCTAGGGAATGAGAGCTTTTATACACATACTCCTGAAGAATTTTGTACATCTCTAAAGGAAGATAGTAACACTTTGCCTGGTAAATTTGAACATAATTTTCTTGGTGAAAATAAGATTTCTGAAGTATACAGTGGAAAAGCAAATAGGTAGGTAGATTTTCTCCATAATTTGAGGGGAGTTTTACTTGTTTATAACATTTAGAATCTAATAGGGCTGGAGACATAGCTCAGGGGCACAGCACCTGCCTGGAAAGTGCAAGGTCCTGAGTTCGATTCCCTGTACCAAGTTAAAAGAAAAAAGAATCTAATGAACTTTCATCTGAACTATAATAGAATGAGATATATTAAAACATGTGTCAGATGGGCATGGTGGTGCATGCCTGTAATCCCAGGAGGATTGCTGCAGGTTTGAGACCAGCCTGGGCTACAAAGTGAGTTTAAGACCAGTCTGAATGGCATAGTGAGATCCTGTCTCAAAGAGACAAAAAAAAAGTTTGACTTTTATCACTAATTATCGAAGTCTTTTATTTGTTGTATATGAAAAATTGAAATAAAGCATGTTCTATACTAATAACACCTGACTTTCTTAACCATTTGCAGTTATAAAAACTGTTAAACTGTTAAGGTGGGAGATCTTGCCAGGAAAATACTTTTTATATTTTTAATCCCTTGGTAAAAATTAATAGTATAGATAGGACTATATTGATAGTGAAATTTTGTCACATATGTCTGTGATTTGGAACAAGAAATTACAGGCAAGCACACTTAGTCTTATCTTTTATATGTATGAACAATTTTCGTAAATCTAATGACATTTTAATTGACTCAGACTTTGTAGTAAAGGCAGCTGTGGCTGAATGTTGCAAAACGGTCTTGTAGTAAAGTTTTATACTTTATCCTAAATGTTTAGCTTTATATCTCTAAAAGCTGTCATCTAAAGTAAGGTAGTTAGCTGTAGCAACATAAATCATGTATACTTTTTAGTTCCTACCAAGAAATTTGCTTTCACAGAACAGATTTGTATTGTACTTATAGGGGATCTGGGTGTGGTTTTGTTCTATTCCATGGTTACAGACTATATATATTAGGTATTTTTGGTTTTTTTGGCAGAGTCTCTCATACACTACATTTGATCTTAGCCAAAAGGCCAAGAAGGGATCCCATCTATACTAGACAAATGCTCTACCCCCGAGCTACACCCCTAGCCATTTCTGTCTTTATTTAGGGTTTTGCCATAGGGGCTTACAAAGCTGATTGGGTTGGTCTAGAACTTGAACTCCTTCTGTCTTAGCCTCCCAACTAGCTGAGACTACAGGCATGTGCCACCATGCTCTGTCAGACTATATGCATTGGTGATCAGTGTCTTTTTCTTTACTTTGTCTTTGGTAATAAGATTTTGAAAAAAGAAATTTAGGGTTATATAAATCCACTATCTTACACTACTAGAAAAACAGCTCGGAGCATTTTCCACCAAAGCAGTATCTCCTGTATTACTTCTCTGTGTGAAGGACGGCACTTAAGGAAATATTTATGGGAAAAAAAAAACACCCCAAAAAATATATTACAGGACTGGGGATATAGCTCAGCGGTGTAAGTGCTTGCCTGGCAAGTGCAAGGTCCTGAGTTAAATTCCTGGTACCAAAACAAGGAAAATAATTTTGGTTGTCTTTTTTAAAGTAGTAAATCTGTCACAACATGGGCACAAAAACTGAAGCAGCATCAGCCAAAGAGAGCACATGCAGGAGACGGGTGTTCACGCCCTAAGCCAGCGGACGAGCAGAGCAAGAACCCTGCGGAGAAGGTAGGCGATCTAGGCAATCAGTCACTGTTTTGCTTGCTTCAGCTGCTAAGGGTGGTAGAGTGTATTTCCTGTATACTCACTGACAAGCTTTTCTCCCTTTTGTACTGTTAGTTTGTTCATTTACAGGCCATTCTTTTGGTGTCTCAAAGGGGACTATAAATACTTTTCTTTAGTAGACTGGAAATGAGAGTGAATACAGTATTTCAAAACAGAATTATTTGTGAAGGTCCTACTTCTCTTTGTACTCTAAATGTTTTTGTTGTTGTTGTTTTGGTACTGGGAATGGACCTCACAAGGTTGCGCTTGCCAGGCAGGCAATGTTTATGGGTGGCCAGAGAGCAATTCACTTAATTGTTCTTTAAAAATCTTCAGGGTTAGCAGAGTAGCTCAGAGTTACAGCCCTTGCCTAGTGTGTGTGCAGCCCAGGGTTTGATCCATAGTAACACAGAAATAAACTAGCAGAAAAACAAAGACCCCCTTCAAATAATTTGTATTAAATTGTAAGAAGTGAGTACAGTGTGTGTGTGTGTGTCTGTGCTGGGGGCGAGTCTAGGCCCTGGCACGTACTGAGCTTGGGTTCCCTCACTGCGCTGCACCCCATCTCCAGGGCTTTTCTGCTTCGGGTTTGTGGTTGTGTACTTGGTGGGGTTCATGTTTTTTTGTCTCCTTTAACAGGATGAAAAGTTGTTTGTTTCTTTTTTTCTTTTTTTTCTTCTTTTTCTTTTTTTCTTTGAAAAGTTGGTCGTTTCAATGGGACTGAACAAACGGGGACTGAACCCAAGCTAGGCAGGTGATTGTAACTCAGTCCCTCTCAGATGTGACCCATTCTTTGGTCCCAAAACTACAGCACACGAGTCACCTGAAGAGAGTTACAAACACCCTCACGCAGGGCCAGTCCCAAGAGTTCTAACTCCTCCTGGGGGCTGCCTGGTGTCTGAGTCGCGCAAGCTCTCAGTGATTCTGGTGTGCAGCATGCTCTGTGAATGGCGGGTAGAGCCTTGCTGTCCTTCTCTGTCGATTGGAGAACCCGAGGAGCTGAGCCCTCTGCTACGCAGCTGAGAAAAGCCTTCCGGCAGCATCTTCCCTCTCTGGCCTCAGTAGGGCAGAGTGGACTGGGAGAAGGCAGAGTTCCCTCAGGGCCTTTCCTGTTCTGTAGTCATCTGCTGGACAAGTTTAATGTTTCCTTTATTTTGGGATTTTTGAACTTTTTTAGGTGAATGGTACATTTAGTATGAACTCATTCAGGGAAATAAAGTTTCTTTGTGTTGTGTTGTTTTCTGAGACAGGGTCTGACTATGTAGCTCAGGCTGAACTTGAACAGGCTGGACTGCCCAGGGCAGTCTCAAACCCTTGGTGATTTTCCTGCCTCAGCCTCCTGAATGCTTGTGTTATAGGCATGTGACACCATGGCCAGTTGCAAGTTTCTTCAATTTTTTTAGAAAATTTACATGCTAACTATGTACCTCTTTAAAAAATTATTAGTACATGCTTGGAGTGCATGATTAAATCATGCAGAGTGATACATGTACATAATGCATCTTAATTCTTTTTACAAGTTTCTTTGCTGTTTCTGAACTTTGCATGAATTGGAGGGAGGTGGTGCTGGTTTTGAATCAGCAGCACTACACCTGAGTTGCATTTCTCACCGGTAGCTGGAACTTTCTTCTTTACTTGACCTTCTCTTCTTATCATTTCTTTTTTTTTTTTTCCTTTTTATAATTTTATTTTGATTAGCCACGACGCCAACACATACCCATTACTCTCCCTGGGAGGCTCAGTCGTGCACAGAACACCTCGGTCTTATTCACCCCTCACCCCACCATGCTGAACACACTGTGGGGACACAAGGCCCCTGGGGACTCGCGCAGCCTCCGGCTTGCTGGATCGGGCTGGCTTCGATCTCTTCGAGAAATCCTCCTGCCTTAGCCTCTCGGCTGCTGGGATTACAGGCGTGCACCACAACAACAAACTCAAATAACTATTTTTCAAAAAATAAAAGCCCGTTCTGGTAAATATGTGGAATTCCATTCCCCGGCCCAGCCGATGCTGTAGCCAGGCATCAGGTAGTAGCCAGGGTCCTGAGGGAGGGAGTAGAAGGGGGGTGAGGGTGCGAAGGCGGGTGAGGGTGCGAAGGTGGGTGAGGGTGGGAACGGGGGTGGGGGCCAGAACAGCAGATCCTCAGGATCACCAGGACCTGAGGCAGCTGCAGGCCGACTGCCAGGTCCAAGCATCCAGGGCTCCATGCTGCTCAGGCTGCGCTCCCGCCTCGGAATGGACAGGCCAGGCGCCTGGGTCAGGGGCTCTGCGGTGCACGCGCCGCGCACCAGCTCCTGCAGCTGGCACCGCGCCACCTCCGGCCCCACTACCGTGATGCACGTCTGGCCGGCCGGCGTGGCGCAGACCTTCAGCTGGATGAGCGTGTGGCTGTGCTCCTCCAGGCGCCGCAGCTCGTCGTCCCCGCGGCTGAACACGCGCTCCTCCTGGTCCCCGTCCACGTAGAAGACCAGCAGGTTGCGGAAGTGCTCGGGCTTCGTCCACCAAGTGCTCCCGCCGTCGCGTGTGCCTCTCCCCAAGCAGTTCCCCATCGGGTCGGAGCGCCGATCGATCGACAGCTCTGTCAAACTGCCTTTGAGAAGTGGGCGCCCTGCCGCCCTCGGGAACGCTGTCTCAGAATTTTCCCACTCTTCGCTCACGTCTGTCTCTCCTTATCATTTCTGATCTCACTCGGTTTTTGTTTGCTTGTCTTTTGTCTTTTTGAAACAGCCTTACGCTATGGAATTTAGGCAGGCCTTGAACTCACTTTGTGGCCCAGGCTGGCCTTGAACTCATAGCAGTCTTCCTGCCTCAGCTTCTCCTGGGTGCTGGGATTACAGGGGTATGTCACCATGCCTGGCCACACAGTAATGTTTATTTTGGGTAAGAGTTACTTAGAAGTTCCTCTTGAAATAATACATCCTGTAGCAAAGGGTTTTTCAGAGCTCAGGTCATCCTTTGCTTCTATAGTTGTCTGGGACAGATGTGACTTCTCCCTTTCCTGGGGTGAAGTGCTTTGCAGGGTTTCTCAGGTGACTGCTGGCCGGTCTTGAAGCCAGGAAGCCAGTCCTGGTACTGGACTGGGGCCAGCTCCTGGCTGAGCAGCCTTATGTGTTAGAAGGGCTTCGTGTTGCTCTGTGCTTTCCTTTCACCCGCGTGCAGGTCTCCCCAGAAGAGCCTGCAGGCTTGGTGGGCTCCGCCAGGGATGCCAGGCTGGCCCCGCCGAGCTGCCGGCTTGAGGCTGGGCGCTTACCCAGATTTGGTGCCTCAGTTTTCCCCAGTGACCTTTCCCTGGTCTGTGAAGTGTGGGCACGAATCTGAACAGGGAGGAGTTTGAAAAGAAACAAGGAATTTCTCTCTTGGTAAGGAGGCTGAGTGGTGTCCTATGAGGCTGGCGGGATTCACCCCGACCCTCCGACCCTCCCTAAAGTGCTGCCGCCTCCCTGGCTCTTGCTTTTGCAGTGGCTGCATTGATGGTTGCAAACAAACACAATTTAGAAACATTTACAAGACAAAAGGTTTATTTGTTTTAATTCAAGGATTGAACCTAAGCAAGTGCTCTGGCTCTGAGCCACCCCACCCTGCCAGTTGCCTAGCCTTGAACAGGAGATCCTTCTGCCTCACTCTCCCGTGTATCTAGGATTAGAGATCTGTGCCTTATGCTTGGCAGGAATAAAAAGTTCAGTGATAGAGGAAAAGATAAGAAAAGTTTTGATGGAAACATGCGCATCACATTTCTGTTTGGAAACACAGATTTCTTGTGACAGAGTCAGACCTTCTGAGGAGAGATTCACTCAAAATCATTTTCCAATTCATTAAGAATCATTTTTAAATGTTTCTGGGACTAAGGGCCAGTTGTGTGTGTATAAGAAGTATTCTGTTATTTAAAATTCATATTATTGGTTTGTGGTTTTTGGAGCTAATTTGATCTATTGTATTTGTAATGATAAAGATGAATCATTAAGGGTTTAGAATATTAATTTTTATACCAAGTAACTTTCTGTGGTACTGGGGAATCCAGGGACTTAGAACTGAGCTCCAGCTCCAGCCCTTTTTAATTGTTTTTAAATTTTGAGATAGAATCTTACTAAGTTGCCTAGGCTGAGCTCAAAAATTGCAATCCTTTTGCCTCAGCCACCCTGACTGCTAGGATTATAGGTGTGTGCCACCATGCCTGGCCCAAGTGATTTTAATTCCAGGTACCTCAAAATTCTTTTGGAAGTAGATGATAGATTATAAATACATTTTAGTTCTGAACTCATTAGGCAATACCTGCCCTCAGTTTTCTCCTTCTAGCTGTACAGAGAACCAGAATAAACCCGTATCATTTACACAGGGAAAGGAAGTATGAGCTGGGTGCAGTGGTGCATGCACCTGCAGTCCCAGTTACTCCAGAGCCTGAGCTTAACAGGGTCAGAATTTGAGGCCAGTCTGGGCAATTTAGTGAGACCCTGTCTCAAAATGTGTAGAGCTGGCCGTGTAGCTCAGTGGTAGAGCCCTTGCCTAGAATGTTCAAGGCCCAGTACTGAAAAAGAATGGGGGAAAAAAAGCAAAGGAAACCCTCCTCTGTCAATCCTGTCACTTTGTGCTGTTGCACCTGGGAGGAAGCCAAGCTGGGCGCTCCCTCGCTGCAGGGTGGCACCTGGCTCTCACTGCTGTGTCCACCTGCCGTGCTGCGTGATTTCCAGCTGTCCACCAATTATTTTCTTTCTCGAATTGCAGTCCGATTTTGCTGCTGTTGGGCATCCTCGTGCTTTTTACCTCTGTAAACCAGATGAAAGTCCAAACTCGTGGCTGTGTGATTCAGGAACAGGTATGGAACTTAAATTCTTGTTACTGATGTTGTTTGTTGCTACCGGGTCTCCCTGTGTAGTTCAGGCTGGCTTCAGACTCAGGGTGATTCTCCCGCCGTGGCCTCCTGAGTGCTTGGATTACAGGTGTGCACCTCCACACCCAGCTTAAACTTCTAAAGAGGTTCTTTTTAATTAATATTTTTTCTAGCAATCTGTCTGCATTTCTCACTGTAGGATGAAGGTGGTACAGTTTGGTCCCTATAAACGTCCCAGGTGTTGTGCTGTTCCTTGGGGGCAGCGCAGTGATTTTCATTACCGGCTCTGTGAAGGGAGAAGGCAGAGGTGTAGTTGCCCCGCTTTCCGCTTGCTCCAAATAAGTTGACAGTTCAGTTCTGCGCTCTGTGGGGAGCTCTCCTGGTCTCACCGCATTTATGTCCTGGCTCCTTGTTTCCTCTGCCATCGGCATTTCGCACTCACTTCATGTGCGTGAGTTCACTTTGCCTTGCAAACATTTCCGGAATCCAACTACTTCTGCCGCCTCCACCACCACCACCCTGGTGAGGCGCCCCCAGTTGTCCCTGGTTGCTGTGGCCCCGATCGGCCTCACCGCTTCACCTTTAAGCCCTCACTGTGCTCACTGCGTGGTGCCCAAAGGCACCCTTTGAGAAGCTGGGCCACTCAAGAGACTGCTGCTCAGAACCCCGCAGTATCCCATTTCTTGGAGTAACAGCCAGCACCTTTAGGGGCCTGCAGCCCAGCCGGACAGCGCCTCCTTCCCCTGTCCTTGTGCCCTGGGTCTCCCTGGCTTTCTCCTGTGAGCGGGAAGGCTGGCTGTTCTCTTGTAGGCCTCTGCAGTGGCTGTGTGCTCTGCCTGCCATTACCCTGCATTAGGAGGCGTCCTCATGTGGGCCCTGATGGCCGTTTCCCTCTCGGTCTTTCCCTCTGAACAGCATCGTGAGCCCCCGACCCCCCTAGTGCTGCCCCATTAAGGTTTACCCTTGATATACCCTGCCGCATGTTCTGCGTGATTTACTTGTTTATGTCTCCTCCTGCCTCCCAGACGGGCATAGTAAATGCTTAATAAATATTTGAATTACTAATTCCTTTTCTTCACAGTACTGGGAATTGAACCCAGGCCTTTGCATTGTGCTACGTCCTCAGCCCTTCTTTTTATTTTTTATCTTGAGATGATCCTGCTAAGTTGCCCATGGTTGGCTCAAACTCACAGTTCTTCTGCCTCAGCCTCCCAGGTGCTGGGATTACAGGCATGCGCCACCATGCCTGGCTATGATAAGGCATTTATAGGATTCTTCCTTTTTTTCCCATAAAAATTCAACTTGCTGTAACCACAGCCAAAACCCAGTTCCTTCCTATTTTTAGTTTTCTTTGGGTGGAGGTAAGTTTTTATAGGAAGCATTTTGTTCTCTTTCTCACTGCTTTCTACTCTACATGTGTGTGCACATTAGGACTGACTTACTGGAAACTGGAGAAGGACATGTATCACTCTTTACCTGAAACTTTGGAGAAATCACCTGTACCGTTGTCCTCTGCAGCTAGGTCACCAAGTCAGGTAAGTTAGAGACCCTGTGTGTGTGTGTGTGTGTGTGTGTGTGTGTGTGTGTGTGTGTTGTGACTGGAGGTGGGTGCTCCATTATCCGTCAGCATTTTCCAGCTTCTGATATAGTATAAAAAGCATGGGCTTTAGGGTCATATGCAGTTGATTTCAAATCATCTGTTATTTTTTACTATGTAGTTTTATTTTATTGTATTTTTTGAGACAGGGTCTCGCTATGCACTTTAAGCTGACCTTGAACTCACTGTATAGCCCAGGCTGGCCTCGAACTCATGGTGATCCTCCTGAGTGCTGGGATTATAGGCGTGTACCACCATACCCAGCTACTGTGTAATTTTAGAAAAATTATTTTAAAATGGAATTTAAAATTCCCAGTTAGTGTTTTGTGAAATTAAATGAAGGCTTTTGTGCATACTGTTTTATAAGTAGTCCTTGGCTAGAAACTTCACTTTCTCCTAGACCCGATGTTGGATTTCCATCCTGCCACACCTTGCACTGATCCATTTCTATCATAATTATGCACAATTTAATTTGTTGTATATTCTTTGAATAAGAAATGTAAATACGGTGGCCAGGGATATAGCTCAGCAGCACAAGCACCTGCCTGGCAAGTGCAAGGTCCTGAGTTTGATTCTCAGTACCAAAAAATATGTAAATACTTTGCTTACTTCAGTGCACAGCCGTGAAATTGTTTACTGTGTGCACATTGGTGTACATATTTTGCTTCTGTAGTTTGATTAGGCAAACTAATTAGCCTATGAGAGAGTGGGCTGGGAAAGGAGTGATGTAACTGAAGTAACCAAAGGGAATGTGGATGTGCAGACCACGGCAGGTATAGATAGATGGGGCTGTGGGAGGACCAGGGCACTTGGAGACGTGACATGCATGGCCATACCCTGCTTGAAAAGAAAGGGAGAGACATAAAGAAGAAGCAAAGCTGGAGAAGTGAGGTTGTGTAGGGGTAGAAAACTTTTTTTTTTGAGACAGGGTCTCACTATGCAGGTCAGGCTGGCCTTGAGCTCACTTTGTAGCCCAGGCTGGTCTTGAACTTGCAACAATCCTCCTGTCCCAGCCTCCCGAGTGCTGGGATGACAGGTGTGCATCACCACACCCGGTTGCTTTTACATTTAATGTACAAGCTATGAACTTCCTGAAGCCTGACTCAAAATTAAAAACTTAATGCTCACATGACCTCAATTACTGGACTCTTCAGTGGAGAAAATGCTCTTCTAACCCTCTTTGAGTGCTGAGGGGTAGAAAACTTACGGGTTTGCACTTACAGGGCTAACCACGTTACTGGTTCTCAGACATCAATAAATTAGTACTGTTAATTGGGTCTAAGATGTCATCAATTTTATGACCTCCCATTTCATATTCTACCAAAAATTTTTAGCGATTAAACTAATACAATGCTTTCTTATCTCTCTCCCTTTTTTTTTTTTTGCGGTACTGGGGATAGAACTCAGGACCTTGTGCTTGCCAGGCAGGTGCTTTTTCCACTGAGCTATATCCCTAGCTCTGTACTTTCTTATCTCTTCAAATTTGTATTTTGTTGTTATGGGAAAGGTTTTCAACTTACTTCATTAAAAAACTTACACATAAAGGAAAATATAAGTGAAATAAAATTGGCTGAAATTTCTCACCTATTTAATACTTCTCTTTTCAGCTCAGTGTTGGTTTCTTTGCTTTCTTACATATTTTCTTTCAGGTCACTAAGAGTATTGGTGACTCAGTATTTCTTTAAACAACAACTATGTAAGGCTTTGGTGCTGAGTTTTTACCTGTATTAATTGTGTAGAACTAGCTTAGTTTTGACTACAGGATGGAGCATGTTGCTTACTTTGGGCAATTAGTCCTTCCCTTAAATACTGGTTCTCAGAAATTCCATTGTAGTCTCTAGGATTTTTCTTTAAAGCTGTTAGTACTTATGTGAACAATTTTTTTGGTTTTGACATTTGCTCCTGAGCAGCCAGTGACAATTATGTCACAACTGTTACTTGGTTAAAAGCAACTGTAAGATGCCATTAATTACAAGAAGCATCTTTACTTCAGAGATATTAAAATATGTAGAGAAAAGGACATTGTAAATCGAGGAAGCCCAGTACCTTATTATGAGCTGTACCTATGAGCGGTAGCTGTTCACCCAGCCTTCAGGCTGGCTCCTCAGGGGATAGCCTCAGTCCTGGTGCTAACCCTTGTCACAAGCCCAGGGCTTGCAGGAGGCCTTCAGGTTGTTGGAATCTAGACAGTGGAATTCCCAAGCAGGATTATGGGAAGTGTGGTATATTTTAAGGGTTTAGTTTTAATAAATTAATGTCTTTAATTCATACATAAAAAGTATAATTAATTGTTCTGTTCACAAGCTAGCTAAAGAGTTTATTAAGAAGTATTAATTCATAGTAAACTGGGTGCTATCGCATATGCCTAGTATCTCAGCTACTTGGTAGACAGAGGAGGGAGGATTACTTGAGCCCAGAATTTCAAAACCAGCTTGGCCAACAAAAATCTGCAGTCCTTGTAGGTATGAAATGGGACTAAACTTAAGTTACATGATGACTATTCTTTTCAGTATATCTCTTATTGACTCTATAGAGACTATGCCCACCGTTTAAATGTGAGGCCCAGGGTTAGCAAACCCTACAGAAGGTCCCCCTTGAAATAGATAAAGCCTAGAGTTTCACTGTTTGGATCTTAGACTAACTAGTTGTTTGTGACATTTTTGTATAGTAAAGCCCCGATTTGTGGCTTTAGAAATTAGGCTTAAATCCTTTTACTAATTAATAAAGGAGTTTATTTTCATTGTGTATCTAACACATTTTCTTTTGTCTTTTTGAGACAGGGTCTTGCTCTGCAGTTCATGCTGGCCTCGAGCTCACTTTGTAGCCCAGGCTGGCCTTGAACTACTAGTGATCCTCCTGCCTCAGCCTCTGGAGTGCTGGGGTCATAGGTGTGCACAGCCACCCTGGCTCAAACCCTTTTGTCTTGTCTGCTCTTTTTAAAAAAGGAATATAACTATGTAGTGAGGAAGTCCATCTTTGATACTTGTTCCCGTGAGTCACATGAAGTTAATTTAGCCATAAGTTTTTTGTCCTGCTTCTGTCATTGACTGTGAAATCTTTCCTTACCTCAAAACTTGGTTCTTGTTTTGACTGGGTGTGCTCTGGTCAACGTCTGTTACAGTGGCAAAATGCATACGATCAGTAATGGAAAGGAAAGGCTGTTTTGTCAGGCAGGTGCTTGTGCCACTGCGCTGAGCCCCCAGCTCTGAGAGCGCTGTTTTGGATCATGTTTTCAGGTCTCAGTGAAATCTCAGCTTGTGGCCACACTGCTGGTCTGTGGTGAGTCAGTGCCTTGGAGAGGGAGCACAGGGCAGAGAGGAAGCCCCCTCCTGGAGGCTGGAGGGGAACAGAGAAAGAAGAGACCAGGGTTCTAGGATCCCCTCAGGGAGCACCCCAATAACATAGCTTCCAAAAAAAAAAAACATAGCTTCCTTCTTCTAAACCCTGCCTCTTAATGCTTCCACAGTCTATAGCTGAGGACCAAGCTTTTGACACAGGAGCCTTTGGAGAACATTCAAGATTCAAACCATATGGACTACCAAGAATTTTATCCTTTGGAATTAGTTATGGGCTGGTAGATAATTTAGTTTCAAGTTTTTCCTATAGTACTCATTAGGAAATATGAAATTTTTGTTTTGTTTTTTGAGACAGGGCCTCATTATGTAGTTTAGGTTAGGCTTGAACTCACAGCAATCCTGCTGCCTCAGCCTCCTGAGGGCCAGAATTATATATGGTGTGCACCACCACATGGTGTTACAAAAGTTTTTCCTATCTTGTCAGTAGGAAATGACTTCCCTTTCAAGATGTGTTACCAGTCTGACAGTGTACATTTTCAACTTACTTAAAATCTTTTAAAAACATTTATATGGTGCTGATCATGATATCAGTAAATTTCCTCATTACTGATACTACCATTTAAATAATTTTATTTATCTTAAATCTGATACCAGTCATGAGATGGAGGTAACAACCCTGAAGGATATTTACCATTCTTTACAAAATGTTTTTTACAAAAGGGAAAACAAGCAGCTACCTGGGAAGATGCTTGCTTGTGCTTCCACCCCGAGTCACCCGCCAGAGGTGGAGTTGTCAGCACTCCGCAGTGCGTGAGTGAAAGATGCGTCCTGGCTCCGACTTTGGCTGGGAGCTTTCTTTCCCTGGGAGCCCCGAAGCCTTCTCATTTAAATGCAGCAAGAGCAGCTGGGCTCCGAGGGAGGACCTTAAGGCTGTCTGTGTTATTTCTAGGTGCTGACTCTGCACCCAACAGCGCACATGAGGCCAAATCAGCAGATTTCAGGGGCTCAACTGCATGGCTTTCTGAATGTTCTTGATGACAGAATATCCTTCTCACCAGACTCTGTCGTGGAACCAAGTATGTCCAGTCACTCTGACATCGACTCCTTTTCACAAGCAAGTAATGTCACTTCTCACTTGTCGGGGTTCCTAAAATATCCTTCAAATACAAAAGCTTCACCAATGGACTCTTGGAAGAACCACTCATTTCAAGATGAAAGTAGGAGCAGTTCCCCCTTTCCTTCAGTATATACTGTCACTAGCAACGACGTCTCAGTCAACACCGTAGGTGAAGAAAGCACTGTTGTGGCAGCGTCAGCCTCTGTCAGTCAGTCCCAGCTTCCAGGTACAGCCAACAGTGTCCCAGAATGCATTTCACTGACTTCTCTGGAAGATCCTGTGATATTGTCTAAGTATGTATTTTAGTGAATGGCTTGTAATGTTAATAGATTTTCTATGATGTCTTATTGAATAATGAAAATGATTTTTATTGAAACTCAGTAATGTATAAAATCTTAAAGACGCTGGGTGTGGTGGTGCACATCTATAATCTCAGCACTTGGGAGGCTGAGGCAGGAGAATCATTCTGAGTTTGAGACCAGCCTGGGCTACAAAGTGAGCTCAAGGCCAACCTGAACTGTACAGAGAGACCCTGTCTCAAATAGACCAAAAAATAAAAAGTTTTTAAAAAAGTATCTTAAAGACACGCAACATTTTTAAGACAGCATGTAAAAAGGTTATTTGTGTCTTTTTCACTTTATTGTCAATTTTTTTCTGTCTTGTGCTGGGGCTTAAAATACCTGGGACTCCATGCATGCTAGGCAGGTGCGCTACCACTGAGCTGCATCCCCAGCCCCTGTGAGATGAACACAACGTGCTCACAAAGGCATCTAGGAGGCGATGGTGAATTACAACATTCTTAAGTGTAGAAGCTGCTGGAGCTTGGGGAGTATCGCTCTATTTGCTGTGGGAATACAGAAGCAGCAGCCTGTGCTTTGCCTGGAGGAATGACTGTGCTCTCGGTTTCTCTTATGGGGTGGAATGTGGGGGATGGACTTTCCTAATGATGTTTTTTGTTCTTGCTGACAGGGTTAGGCAGAACCTGAAGGAAAAGCATGCTCGACACATAGCAGATCTTCGTGCTTATTATGAATCTGAAATAAATAGTTTGAAACAGAAGCTGGAGGCAAAAGAAGCTTCTGCAGTTGAAGAGTGGAAGAAAACAAATCAAATTCTTATAGATAGGTAAAATATAACTGTGATGTTAGTGTTTCTGCAACTTGAACATACTATTTCCACAGAAATGTAATATATTAGGTTTGGAAAACACTTTAAAAGCATGGATTTTCGATTTGAATTTTAGCAGAGACATTTGCAAAGTAATGTGTGTGCACGTGCATGCGTACTGGGGATAGGACTTAGGGCGCTGCACATGCTGCTAAGCTGCATTTCCAGCTCCTTTTGAAAATTTTTATTTTGAAACAGTCTTGTTGAGGCTGTGCTTGAGCTTGTGAAACTCTGCCTCCTGAGTAGCTGGCATTGCACAGCATGTGCCGCTGCGCCTGGGCTTAGTATTTTTCTTTTTATCTTTTTATTTGTTTTGTGGTACTGGGGAGCAAACTCAGGACCTTGCGCTTGTCAGGCAGGCACTTACTCCACTGAGCTATATCCCCAGCCTCTTAAGTATTTTTAAAGCTTTGAACTAACCTCCTGTAATACACTAATAATTGGCATGAAGTCATTGGCTTCCTGTGGATAAAGAACTGAAACAAGCAGACTTTGTATGTGTACAGTCTTCCCCTATCATTTATGGGAAGGTTAATACCTCAGAGTCCCTAATGACTTAGCCACGTGTGGTGGGATGTGCCTATAAATCCTAGCACTCAGGGAGGCTGCGCAGGGAGGACCACAAGTTCAAGCCCAGCCTGGGCAATTTAGCAACTTAGTGAGACTGTCTCTCAAAAGAAATAAAAAAAGCCAGGTCTGGTGGCACACACCTGTAATCTCAGCACTTGGAAGGCTGAGGCCAGAGGATTGCTGTGAGTTTGAAGCCAGTCTGGGCTACAGAGTGAGATCCTATCTCAAAAACCAAAAAAATAAAAAGACAGATGACAACTTCCTGGTGGAAACAGGTATGATGCTGCCCAAGGTAGCTTTTGATGTTGAAGATGGGGTCCTGGTGAAGCTTCGCAGGGAGCAACAGCCAGTTAGAACATCATGCTGTGCAGGAAGTGCTGCTGCACACGCAGTAAGTACCTGCAGCTGGGGCAGGAGGGAAGGCCCAGCTTCAGATGAATTGCTATACTGCAGCAGCTGATGACAGTGCAGTGGAGAGTGTGCAGTGGATTTGGTCCAGTGTTATCAATCATACATCCATTTTTTTTCTTTTTTCCTTGAAACTTAAAATTGCACATGGAAATTCCGCTGGGGTGCAAGTGGGGCCATTAATGCTCGTGTTGCAGGCCACCTGTGATCACAGGTCATTATGGCTGCACAGCTGCAGCTCTGGGGACAGTGTTCACTGGCATATCCGAATCAGTGAGGTAATAAACATGCTCAAATCCAGTTAGCGTACTCGCTCACACTTGACTAATTAAATGACTTTTCTTTCAAGTACAATCTTACCAGGCTGAGGCCCACAGCTCAGTGGTAGAATGCTTGCCTAGTGTGTATGAGGCTGTGGGTTTGATCATCAGCACTGGAGACATAGTGAAACAAAACAAACCAGTCTTGCCAGGATTTCATCTCTGAGGCTGTGAGGCCTAGTGGTTAGGAGCAGGCACTCCGGACCTGTCTCAGAATCCAAGGGAAGCCGGGCGTGGTGGTGCATGCCTGTAATCCCAGCACTCAGGAGGCAGAAGCAGGAGGATTGTTGTGAACTCGAGGCCAGTCTGGGCTACAAAGTGAGCTCAAGGCCAGCTCAAGGCTATGCAGTTCTTACCAGTGAACTGCATAGCAAGACCCTGTCTTGAAAAGACAAAACAAAATAAAAAAGAGAAAGAAAGAAAGAAAGAAAAAGGAATCCTAAGGAAGCAGCTGAGACTAGAGCTCAGTGGCAGAGTCCGTGCTTTGGGTTCAGTCCCTGCCCTGAAAAACCTGACCGATGACCCCAGTGAGAATGCAGTGCTGACCCATCACAGGGCCTCCAGCTAGAAACTGAGCCACTCTTGGCTTTCTCATTTCTAAAATGGGACTGACAGGAACCCTAATTTAATTGAAAAGATGAGGATAAATATAGAAATGCTTGATGTAGACCTGGCAATAATGAGCGATAGATAAATGCTTTTATTATTCATGGTACATTATTAAACAGTGAAGTCAAAATAATAGCTGAATTCTGCATATTTTGTTATTTTGAGGCTATATGATAATTACTTTTACAAAGAAAGTTTTTATAAGAATAATGCAGTCATGCCATGTTTGATAATAAGTTAGTTTGCCTAATGCAACCTCTGGTTACAGCAATACAGGTTGGGTTTTTTACATCCTTCTAGCAATCATAATATATACAAGTAAATTTTTTTCCACAAGTAAGAGCAAGCTGTTTGTGCATGTTTCTCTATCTTGCTTTGTAAATTTTAATTTTTGTTTGTGTTTTTGAGGTAGAGTCTTGCTGTGTAGTCTAGGTTGGCCTTAGAGTCACATTGATCCTACTGCCTCAGCCTCCAAAGTGCTAGGATTACAGGTGTGCACCACCATGCTTGGCTTTTTAAAAATTTTAATTTTAATCACAACATAACTTACCATTTTTAAGTGTATAATTCAGTGACTTAACTATAATTCACATTGTTATGCAGCCATCAACTCCTACCATGTCCAGAATTATTTTCATTTTGCAAAACTGAAATTCTCTGCTCGTTAAACAACTTTGTATTACCCTTTTCTCCAGCCCCTGGTAACCACTGTTGTACTTTCTGTCACTATAAATTTTTTTTTTTTCTTTTGAGACAAGGTCTTTCTGTGTAATGCAGGCTGGCCTTGAACTCGCTTATGTGTCTCAGGTTGGCCTTGAACTCATGGCGATCCTCCTGTCTCAGCCTCCCAAGTGCTGAGATTACAGGTTTATGTCCCCACTCCCAGCGTGTCTCTGTAAATTTGCCTGCTAACGTAAGTAGTATTTATCCTTCTGTAACTGACTTATCTCAATCAACATTAATGTTCCAGCACATATCAGAATTATAAGATTCAATCCAATATATATATATTTTTATCAGTTGAGGGACATTTGTACAGCTTCTCCCTTTTACCTGTTGTGCAGAATGCAACTGTGAACATGAGTATTTAAAGATCTGTTCATACTATACTTTTTAAAATAAATTTATTTTTAAATTATTATTTGGTGCTGGGGATTGAACCAGGGCCTCACGCATATTAGGATGTGCTGTGCCACTGGGCTGCACCCCACCCCACTTAATATTTCCTAGGGACCCTGTCATGTCATTATTTTAGCCTGTTATTTTCTCCAGATACTGGACTATCATGTAGTTCTTTGAGATATATTTTACTAAAATGGCATCTTGGTTTTAACTAACCCTGGAGATTAGTTGTATATTATATATTGGTGGATCAGTTAGATTTATGTAATTCTATTTTTTAAAATTCTTTTTTTTTTTTTGTCTTTTTGAGGTAGGATCTTGCTATGCAGTTTAGGCTGTCCTTGAGTGCACTTTGTAGCTCAGGCTGGTCTCAAACTCAGGAGGATCTTCCTGCCTCTCACCCTCCTGAGTGCTAGGATTACTGGCCTGCGCCACCACACCTGACTTTTTTTTTTTTTAATGTAGTACTTTTGAGATAAATTATTTTACTTTCTAACTGAAAATATACCTTTGGCTTTTAGATGTGGCCAGCTAGATAGTGCTTTGATTGAAGCTACTGGTCATGTGAGGGCATTGGAAAGTAAGAATAACCTACTGGAAATAGAAGTGGTAAGTTCTCTCTTTTTTTCTGGCTTTTTATTCTAGTGACTTAATGATTTAAAAAAATCTTTTTTTATCAACTGAACTTGAGGGACTCATTTTATGATAATATTTTCTTAAGGATCCCTTGCTAAGTAGGTTTGTATTTTCATTACTGCTGGCTTTATATGATACTATAAGCTTTTACCATTTGAAACATTTTTGTCAGGCTAAGACCACCAGGGCAGGCAGGATGGAAGCAGACAGCAATATCTTTATTTCAGGCTGGGTGCAGCCTGACCAACGGTGAGAAAGCCGTTGGCACCAAGCAAAGGTAGGGCCTGCTTTGTAGACTGTTCTAGGTACGGGAGGGGGAAGCTCCACTGAGGAAGGTGGAAAATGTAGGTTTCTCAGGGCGACGGGTACATCTGGTCCTCTGGGGAGGGGGGCGCAGGAGGACAGCGGTGTGTTGCTGACTTACAGTGTGGCACTCTGTAGACTTAGGAGGTTTCCTGTAAGCCCAAGAACTAGGCCTGGGAACCATCCTGATAAACAGCTTTACTGTAGTCTCTCTAGCCAAGTGAGGGGCTTTCTGATTGATTTTTTTTTTTTTTTTTTTTTTTGGTGGTACTGGGGATCGAACTCAGGACCCTGCGCTTGCTAGGCAAGCACTTATTCCACTGAGCTATATCCCCAGCCCCAGTGAGGGGCTTTCTGTATGAACAGACTGCTTGTCTGTGGGAGTTTTTCTCTTCAAATTGGGCGGGGTACAGTGTGAGGTACCTAACAACTTTGTTTACTTTTTAACATAACTTGCAAGCCATAAAACTCATCCTTTCAAAGTATATAATTCAGTATTTAATAAATTGAGTGTATAATTATTACCACCATCAATCGCAGAACGTTTTCCTCAGTCAAAAAGGAATTCCATCTGAGTGTGGTCACACACACCTGTAATCCTAGCTACTTGGAGGCTGAGTCAGGAGGACTAGCTTCAACAATTTAATGAGACCCTGTCACAAAATAAAATTTTAAAAAGAGCCAAGTATGTTTATTTGATGCTTTTTTTAGTTATCTTTGTCTCCTCCTAAACTGTAAACTTTATGAAGTTAGGGGTTATTCACTCTGTTGTTAATCCTAACATTTTTGTTTTATTTTGAGATGAGGTCTTGCTGTGTTTTCTAGCCTTGTCCCGTCCTTCTGAGCTCAAGTGATCCTCCTGCCTCAGCGTCCCAAATAGCTGAGACTACTGGCATGCCACCTTGCCCAGCTTCGGTCTTAAATTTATAGCACCCCAGTGCCTGGCACCTTGTGGGTATTCTAGAAATAGTTGTTGAATAGATTTTAACATGCCAGATACATTTTGAATTTTCTGTTTTTATAGTGAGAGAATAGGGTAAGAAATGATTTCTCTCCAAATATTAATGTTGGGTAACAAATTCTAGCTTTACTTTCAGAATAATTTCTCTCATAGCTGTGCTTATTTTTTTTTTTTCTCATGAGTTGATCCATAGGTGCTATATTAGCTTAGTGAGTCCTAGAATCATAGGGCCTATGATCCTAGTTTTCTCTACCATAATTCTAAGGAGTTATTCTGGTAGTATAATTCTTTCTAGACTCTCCATCCCAGGATAAATTGAAGTATTAAGTTTGTTTATTTCTATTTGTGCTTTCTTTTGGAATGGTAATGTCCATAATGTATTGTGACATCTGTTTTTTTCATTTATAACCTCTTATCTTTATCTTTACCATGTAGAGTGATTTGAGAGAACGCTTCAATGCAGCCAGCAGTGCCTCCAAAATTTTGCAGGAACGAATTGAAGAAATGAGAACAAGCAATAAAGAAAAAGACAATACCATCATTCGACTAAAATCTAGACTGCAAGATTTAGAAGCAGCCTTTGAGAATGCTTACAAACTCTCAGATGATAAAGAAACGAGGCTAAAACAAGAAAACAAGATGTTTCAAGATGTAAGTAATAAATAATAGGAATTTTGACGCTTTGTGCTCTTGCAAGCTGTGATGATTCTTTCCTGGTTAATTTTGGTTTTGGGTGCCTTTGCTACTGTAGGCACAGATACACCTTCCAGATGGAGGTGGTTGGGCCTTAGCTTGCAGCAGGAGTCAGGACCTCGGAAGGCTGGCCTTAGTCTGTCCTTTTCTGTCCCTAGCAGATCACTGTTTGAACTATTAGACTATCAATCTAATAGTCTGGCAGGGTACAGTACTGTGAACCAGATTTAGAGCAGGTTTAATTGCATCTTTCACTTTAATTTAATTTCACTTAAATTTTGGATGCATATGACATTAATGCTGAATTAGGTTCCAGGTTGTATATTTTTTAGTCTTTTTTCATATTGTTTTATTATAGGACATAAATAATACCTGAATCATTTAGTTTTAACATTATTTGTTTTTTGAGATAAGGTCTTGCTATGTATGTAGGTGAAGGCTAGCCTGTGTAGTCCAGGCTGGTCTCAAATTCAGGGTGATCCTACTGACTCAACCTCCCAAGTGTGGGAGTGTAGATGTGTGCCGCCACACCTGGCTAGTCTTGACATTTTTATCTGGTAGTTTTAGACGTACTTTTTGCTCTTTTAGTTTTTAAAATTTATTTTCATGAATATAATTCATGTAAGTGGTTATCCAAATCTCAAAACCAAGGCTGAGGGTGTGCTGCTCACTCCAGCCATTGTCCTCTGACTGCCTTCCAGAGATGCTGCTGTGAAGGCCTGTGCTGGTATCATCTGCTTGCTGTGACCTGTTTTTCCTGCTCCCTGGTGATGTTACGGATCTTGTCCTTATTCTCTGTGTTCTGACACCCATAATGATGGCTCTCGGTGCTTTTTCCATTATTTTGCTGGCGACCTGAAGGATATTTCACTCTGGAGATTTTTTTTTCTTGTTGTTTTTAGACATTAGGGATTCAACCCAGGGATTTTTCACTGAGCTACATCCCCAGCCCTTTTTATTTTCTTTTATTTTGAGACAGGGTCTTGCTAAATTGCTCAGACTGGACTTAAATAAACTTGGACTTTTCCTGCCTCTGCCTCCCAGAGTTCTGGGATTAGAGGCTATCGTTGCACCTGGCTATTGTTAATGTTTTATATGTTCTTAAACTGTATATGAATTATATCATGTTGGACCTATTTTTTCCCTCTTAATATTATTTCTGAGATGTGCTATATTGCTACATTTAGCTTTTATTTATTGGTTTCATTTAAGTGTAGTTGAAATATTTCATGTATATAAAAAGATATAAAGTATAATATAAAAGCCTGGGCGTGATGGTGCACACCTGTCATCCCAGCACTCAGGAGGCTGAAGCAGGAGGATCATTGCAAGTTTGAGGCCCTCCTGGGCTACAAAGTGAGCTCAAGGCCAGCCTGAACTGCATAGTGAGACTCTATCTCAAAAAGACAAAAAAAAGAATATAACAGTACATGTATACCTCTCACCCATTTTAAGAAATCAATATTATAGCTGCAATTGAAGTTTCCAGTGTACTCTTTTCTGATTACCTCTGCCTTTGTGGGAATAACTGACCTAAATTTTGTGACTATAATTCCCATGTCTGGGCTGGGCGTGGTGGTGCATGCCTAGAATCCCAGCACTCAGGAGGCTGAGGCAGAAGGATCATTGTAAGTTCAAATCCAGCCTGGGCTACAAAGTGAGCTCAAGGCCAGCGTGAACTGAACTGCATAGCAAGACTCTGTCCCAAAAAGACCAAAAAAAAAAAAAAAAATCCCATGTCTGTGATCTTGACTGTATGTAACCAGTCTTCTTTGGCATGTCTTAAAATTTTTTACAAATGCTAGTTTGCTGCATTTAGTATTTTGCAGTTTTTGTTGTTGTTGTTGTTGTTTTTGAGACAAAGTAGTCCAAACTGACCTTAAACTCTCAATCCTCCTGCCTTAGCCTGCAGAATGTTGGTGTCACAGTTACTTTCTTGTTGCTGAAATATAATACCTGACACTCACATCTTAAGGAGAAAAGCTTTATTTTGGCTCACATTTTCGTAGTCCACTGGCACCAAGGTTGGACAACATGGCAGAAGGGCATAGAGGAGGAAATGCTGGTCATGTTGTGATGGCCAAGAAGTAGAGAGAGAGGAAGAGGCGAGGAGCGAGATGTGTCCTTCCACGCCCCAGAGGCCTGCCTCTAACCAGCCCCCTCCTGCTGACAGAAGCTACAGCCCCTGTAATCCAGTCATCTTTCATAAGCCCCACTAAGCACAGGGGGCTCTCAGGGGATGTTCCTGATCTAACCCCAACATTCTGCCCCCGGCCCCAGAAGACTCATGTGTGTCTCTTTATGTACAGTGCATTTAGGTCATCTCTATGAGACCAAAGTTTTTAACAGTTAAAAGTCCAAAGTTTTCTTGGACACTCAAGACAAACTCTTAGGTGTGAACCTCTGTAAAACTAAAAAAGGAAGTTAAACATTGCCAATCTAAAATGGCACAAAATAAATATTGCCATTTCACAAGGAAGGAACAGGAGGATAGGAAGAAATTGGCCCAAAGCAATCCCAAAACTCAGCAGGCCAAACATTAAATCTTGTAGTTCCTTGAACAATACTGGGGACTCACTATGGCAAGATGTGTTCCCCAGGTGGCTTAGGCAGCCCTATCCCTGCAGCACCACCATGGCATTTCTCTTGGGGCTGCTCTGCACATTGCCTGCACCCTTTTCAGCAGAGTTTCACATTCTTGGTTTCTGTACCTGCTTGGGGTCTCTCTGTTTGGCTTTATTCTCACAGCTTCATGCATTGCCTTCTCTGGGGACCACTGCCTGACCTCCCAGCCTCCTTGTGAAATCGGGGTGGAGACCTCTATGACCCACCACTCTCGCATTCTCTGTGGCTGTAAAACTAGCACCACATGGCTGACTCCATTGTCTGATACACTCTCAAGCACTGGCGGGCCCCCTTGGATCATGGCAGCAGAAGCTTCTGATTACTTGGGTGGCTGAACTTTAGGGAAACTTGCCTATCTGGCTCTGAGTGAGCTATGTTTCCTGGGGCTCTTTTCTCAAAGCACAGTCTTTGACTTTTATACCTGGTAGCCCTGTGAGGGGTGAGGTTTTGCTGAATTCTGAGGTGGACTCAAGGCATCTTTTTTATTGTCCTGATATTAAGTACTTGGCTTCTTCTTAATGTTTATCTTTTTGCCAACTAAGCTTTTGACTAAAACTTTATAGCAACTTTCCGGCAAAACTAAAAACTTCAGAAATTATTCAGCTATGCTGTTTGCTCCTGATTCTCATTGCAGAGCTAGCTAAAAGCTGCCAACAGCCATGCCACAGCCTGAATGTTGGGCTGCCCTGAAATTTCCTCTGCCAGTTTTATTATTCTGACACCCTTAATCTCAGTCTCATGACATGAACAAAATGTAGACAGTGTCGGGGTGGGGGGGGTTTGAGACAGGTCTTGCGTAGGCTGGCCTTAAACTCACTGTGTAACCCAGGTCGGTCTCAAACTCGTGACATTCCTCTTGCATCAGCCTCCTAAGTGCTGGGATTACAGGCGTGTGTTACCACGCCTGGCTAGACAAATTTTCAATAAGAGTATATTACACATGCATGAGTCTAACTGCCAATGGAGTCCTTATTTCCTGCTGAAACCTTGTGAGCCTGCTCTTTACTGTCTGCATTTCTGTTAGTATCCTGGTTTTTTTTGAGCCCTGATCAGGATCTCTTGTCAAGTTTACAGTATTTTAGGGCTTCTCTATCTGGCATCTCCAGATCTTTGCAAAATCCTCTTGCAAACAAGTTCCAAAAGTTTATAATCCAGGGAGGGATCTTTCTTCTTCCATATCACACCAGAGTGATCTGCCTCATTGTACCCCCATAATTCAGTTACCTCGCACAGTCCTCACCCCAAGCACTTGAGGCTTTGAGGGGATATTCCAGGTCCACACCACAGCATGGAGATTGCAGGTATGCACTCCTGTGCCTGTTTACTGTTCTGCACTTTTTCTTTCTTTCTCTTTTCCTCTTTTTTTTGAGACAAGGTCTTTGTAGTGCAGATTGGCCTTGAACTCACCATCTAGCCCATACTGGCCAGCAACTCACAACAGTCCTCCTGACTTGGCATCTTGAGTGCTGGGATTACAGGTGTACACCCTTGTACCTGTTTACTATTCTGCATTTTTTCTTCTGCTTGTACCCAAGTCAGTACACGGAATAGTACTGGTTCGTTTTCATTCCTGTGTTGTTCATTGGGTGGATCTTCCACAGTGTATCCATTTTCCTGTTGATAGTTTGTTGTTCTTGTTAGGAGCAGCATCACCCTGAGCCTTGCTATACGTGGCTCCTCCTGCTCGTGTGCCCAAGTAAGTCACTCTAGCCAATGGAGGCCAACCAGTGGCATGCATGCAGCAGCTGGCTGTTTGTGTCATTGAAAGCTCTTAACAGGCTCTTCCTTGCTTTAGGGTATTTTCCTGTTCCAGTTACAAAGGAAATTGTACCACATTTAACATAGTCTGCTCAGAGATAAGTGCTCTAGGAGCTTGGAGCAGTTTTTGTGTAGCAGGAAGGGTTTGTGCTTGCTCTGGAACATCTAGAACCTCAGCTGAAACCCAAAGGCTAGGGCTGGAATATTCTTTTTAATTAATTATTTATTTATTTTTTGGAGACAGGGTATTGCTATGCAGTTCAGGCTGGCCTTGAACTTACTATGTAGCCCTGGCTGGCCTTGAACTCTCAGCAGTCCTCATGCCTCAGCCTCCTGAGTACTGGGATCACAGATATGTGCCACCATGCCCCAGCATGGAGCTCGAATATTCTGAGGAGTGTTTGGTCATGGCTCATGGTTTTCAACTAAGGCCACAGCGATTCCCCATTTGGCTGGCTTGGGCTTTTTTGCAGCGTGATGGTCGAGTATCAAGGACAAATCTCAGCTGCGCTCCTACTGACCTGTGGTGCCTTAGAAATCCTACAGCATTACCACGCCACACTGTGTCTTTAAACAGTCTCAAAATCCTGCACAGGGTATAGGGGAAGGGAAATGTGTGGCTGTTCTTGATGGGACAGAGCAAGGTTCTACAAGAGCTTGTGGGGCCAAAAGTAGTGCTGTGGCCAATGTGGGGAACATCTGGATTGTAACTTGTTCTGCTAATGAGATTAGGGAGACGTGTAATGTGGGAAATAGTACAAAGTTTTGTAGAAAAGCACCACCCAAACGAGGCTGTAGCGGTGGGGGCGCCGAATCCATTTACTGACAGCGCAGTCACATTTCTAGGACATCCTCCAAAGGCAGCAAAAGCAAGCGTCACTGAACAAGTTCCTATACAATCCAGCTATAGGAAGGCTCAGGGTGACGCTGCTCCTAACAAGAATAACAAACTGTCAAGAGCTTGTGGGGCCAGAAGGAGTGCTGTGGCCAATGTGGGGAACGCAGCCTCCCAGGAATGTGTCTCCCAGAGCGTGATACCTGAGACATCAAATATGAGTGTTGTCCTCTCTACTAGATATTACTAAATTGTCCTCTGAAGTGGTTGTACCAACTTACGTCCCTTGTCAGTAGGGGACGAGAATTCTTAGTTTTCTGGATTATTTCCAACATGTGGTATTGTCAGATCTCTTAATTTCTGTCAATATAATTAATATAGGTATTGTAGTTATCTGTTCTTGGTATGTACTTTGTTTTTTTACTTTGTGTGTGTGTGTTGTTGTTGTTGTTTTTGGTTTTGTTTCTGGTACTAGAAATTGAACCCAGGGCCTTCACACCAAGCTACATTTCCAGTCCTTATTTCATTTTCTTTTTTGAGACCGGGTCTCACCAAGTAGCCCAGGCTTGGCTCAGACTTTCTGCCTCAGAAAGCCGTGATTATGTATTTGTGCCATCTATCTGTGATACTTTTGAGGGGTTCACTTCTTCCTTGCAGTGCTGAGGATCAAACCTGCAGGTGCTCGTGCTGCTGAGCCACGTCCCTGGCCCTATTTTTGTACTTTTAAAATTGCATGCTAGCAGGGGTGGCCTATAATCCCAGAACTCAGGAGCCCAAGGCAAGAGGGTTGCCTTGTGTTTGAGCCCAGCCTGGGGTACACAGTGCATTCAAGGCCAGCCTGAGCTACGAAGTGTCTCCAAAAAAAGAGTGATTTTGCCTGGCTGGGCGTGAGTTCAGGGGCTGAGCACCTGCTGGAAGTGCGTGAGGCCCTGCCTTTCATCTCCAGCACACACATACCCAATTTGTGACTCTGACTGGTTTCTTACATTACTGTTAGCTTGGCACATTTCATGAAAAACTGCTTTTGATTAGAATTTTATTGGATTTATAGGTTAAATTGTAGACAATTAAGCCTTACAATATTAAGTCTTTCCATATATAACATGAACATGGCTTATATTTAAATAGAAATCTTAAATCTAAATATAAACCCTTATATTTAAGTGTTAAAGTTGCTGAGCATGGTATTGTATACCTGTAATTTCAGCACTTGGGAGGCAGAGGCAGAAGGATTCCCCTCAGCCAGCCTGGGCTATATACTGAGTTTAAGCCCAGCCTAAACTCTATAGTGAGATCCTGTCTCAAGAAACCAAAATAAAAATAAAAGTTAAAGTCCAAAGTATTGTAAAACTGTGGTTTGTGAGCATAATTTGTTCTAGAAAGATTCTTGTAATCCAAAGCACTCGTATATCAAAGTGAATTTTCACATAAGAAATAATGGAAACTCAGATGGTTTATTCCACAACCCCAAAATACTCATACTCATATATAATAGAAAATAATAAAGAAAATATGAAATATGAAAAACAAATTAGGGCCAGGAATATAGCTCAGCGGAACAGCACCTGTCTGGCAAACAAATGCAAGGTCATGAGTTCCATTCCTGGTATAAAAAAAAAAAATTAACCTGCACTTACCTTTGAAAGTCTTTGCAGCTGGTGTGAGGGAGGAGAGAGAGGAAGGTTATTGTGCAGGAGAACTTTCACTACCCCTAGCGGAATCGCTGCTATTGGCCCAACGGAATCTTTTTCTTCTCCTACAACTGTTAACGAGGAACTTGTTCAGTGACTCTTGCTTTTGCCGCCTTTGGAGGATGTTGTGGAAATGTGACTGCACTGTCAGTAAACGGATTCGGCACCCTCACCGTTACAGCCCCATTTGGGTGGTGCTTTTCTATAAAATGTTATACTATTTCCCACATGTTACACGTCTCCCTAATCTCCTTAGCAGACAAGTTACAACCCAGACCTTTTATGTCCCCCTTTAGGTACCATAATGAAGCATTTATTTTGTATTTAACTATATATTTCTAAATAAAGGACTGATTTTATTTCTCTGGGAAAAAAAGGTTTTTACAATATTGGGGATGGAACCCAGGGCCTCTGCATGATAGGCAAGCACTCTACCACTGAGCTGTGTCCCCTGTCAATTAGTTTGCCAGTGCTGGCCTCCAGTCTGTGATTCTCATGTCCCAGCCTCTTGAGCGGTTGGATTACAGGCTTGCGCCACCATGCTGGGCTTTTTTTTTTTTTTTTTTGGTACCAGGAGTCAAACTCAGGACCTCAGGCTTGCAAGGCAAAGGCTTATGCCACTGAGCTATATCTCCAGCTGGACATTTTTCAAATTTTAACATTGTCGGTAATTATGGTGGATGAAAATTTGATGTCCTCCATATGTCATTTGGCTAAGTGCAGAGCGCTGCTGGTGTGTAACTCTGTCAGAGTCATAAAGGCGTCTTTCCAGTTTTCTAAGCTGCCTATAAGATGATTGATCCTTTTCACTATCCCATGCCCATAGCTTTTGTGGTATTTTCCTTTCCTTTCCCACCTTAACTTTTCTTTCTTTTTTTTTTTTGTCTTTTGGACATACTCTCACTATGCAGTTCAGGCTGGCCTTGAGCTCACTTTGTAGCCCAGGCTAGTCTCGAACTCACAATGATCCTCCTGCCTCAGCCTCCCGAGTGCTGGGATTACAGGCATGCCCCACCATGCCTGGGTAGTAAGTGTAATTTAATACAGTCACATTCGCCCTGAAGGAGGTGCTGATTTGGAGAGATAATGGCTCTACTCAGGTGATCAGCTGTTGGGAATTTCTGAGCCTGCGGGGTCCTGCGATCATCTGTTCCCCTGTACAGAGGGATCTGCTGCACCCAACCTCCCTTCCTTAATAGACAGGCCTCCTACGATCCCTGCTGGGATTACAGGTGTGTGCTACCTACGATTGGAAAAAACAGTGGATGGAGCAGTTGAAGTTTGTGCCTTTCTTTTGGGCTTCTGGGTAGACATCTTTGGAAGAACTTGTCCACTGGGGGAGAAGACTGGGCAGCAGCAGCAGCAGCAGCAGCAGCAGCAGCAGGCACGGCTTCCCCGGCTCTGTCTTTAAATGCCTCCTGGGTAGCTGGTGATTCAATCACCGTCTTCCTCCCTCGGCCACCGGAGCCTGCGCTGTGTTCTAACCACTGGAGCAGCTTCAGCATGAGTCTTGCTTTCTGGCTTTAGAGAGACACACTTTTTTCTCTTGGGTGCTGGGGATTATGCCAGGGCCACAAGCCTGCTCAGCACACACTCTGCCACTGAATGACACCTCTGAGCTGCTGAACTATTTCAGAGTAAATGATAAACACTCTGATAATTTGCCTTTGTGTTCTCCCACAGTTATTTCCTGAGAATATCCTCAGGAAATTTAACATTGATAAAGTACCAGTATCTTAATATAGTCTATATTTATATTACCTCAGTTGTCTAAATAAAGTCCTCACAGATATTTTGTGTTTTGCTTTTTTTGTTTTGTTTTGAGAACAGGGTCTCACTATGTAGTTCAGGCTGACCTCTAACTGACTGTATAGCCCAGGCTGGTCTTGACTTTGTGATGCTCCTGCCTCAGCCTCCTTAGTGCTGGGATTACAGGTGTGTGCCACCATGCCCGGCAACTTCCTGATCAATTTCCTACCTCTTATTTTCTCTACTCTTTTTGGAATTTTTGGCCAACAGATATTGTATTACATGGATTGATTCATTAAGACTTTAAGCTTTCTTTTTGGCCTGTTTGTTCTTTTTGTTTATTTTTTGAGACAGTCTCACTATGCAGTTCAGGGTAGTCATGAACTCACTATGTAGCATAGGCTGACCTCAAACTCATGGTTCTCCTGCCTCAGTCTCCTGAGTGCTGGATTGACAGATGTGCACTACCATACCTGGCAGCTTGCTTGTTCTTGTGAGGTAGGGGGTTTTTTGGTCTTTTTGAGATAGGGTCTTGCTTTGTAGTTCAGGCTGGCCTTGAACTTACTTTGTAGCCCAGGCTGGTCTCAAACTTGCAATAGTCCTGCCTCAGCCTCCCAAATGTTGGGATTACAGGTGTACGCCCCCATACCCAGCTGGCCTGCTTGTTCTTTATCTGCTGGTCTTAACATTAAATTTATTTCTTTCATTTTTAGTCATTTTTAGTTTCTAAGAATTCTTTTTTCCTGATTTCTCATTTTTCATGGTTTCTGTTCTTGTTTTTTGAATTTGAGGTATTAATTATGGCTTCCTTCATTGATGTATCTAGTATTGCTTTGTTTGGTTTGTTTCGTCTTTTTGAGACAGGATCTTACTACGTAGCCCAGGGTGGCCTTGAGCCCCGGCCCAGCCAGCCTCCTGAGTGCTGGCGTCACAAGCTTGCAGGGCTGGTGCTGGGCTGATTTCTCTAGTGTAAACCCCGTTTCCTCCGGTGGACCTCTGGGGTAGGTGTTTGTGTCACACTGACTGCTTTTTTTCCTGCAGTGGTACTTTGGCTACACTGTGCTTCAGGCCTGCACTCTGCGGTCAGGATTGTGCTCCACCCTGCCCGCCGTCACCCCGGCCCCCAGCTGTGGCACCTCCCCCATCCATGGTCCTCTCCAGGCCTTGAGTTTGCAGCAGCCCTTTCACCCTGCCAAGGCACGTTTAGTCCCCCCTGCTTTTGTTTTGTTGAAACAGTCTTATTAAGTCTCTGTTACTCAGGCTGGCTTGCATTTATGATCATCCTACTTGAGCTTCCCAGAATTCTGGGATCCCAGTTGTGTACCACCATGCCTGCCTCTGTTTGCTTTTATTGCTCTTTGTTTTTATGGCACCATGAATCAAACTCAGGGCCTCATGCTTGCCAGGCAGACGCAGGGCGCAGAGCTATGCTCCCAACCCTGCTCGCTTTTCTTTTCTTTTCTTTTTTTTTTTTTTTTTTTTTTTTTTTTTTTTTTTTTTTTTTGGTCTTTTTTGAGGCAGGGTCTTGCTATGAAGTTCAGCCTGGCCTTGAGCTCACTTTGTAGCTCGGGCTGGTCTCAAACTCATGACGATCCTCCTGCCTCAGCCTCCTGAGTGCTGGGATTACAGGTGTGTGCTACCACGCCTGGCTCCCTGTTTGCTTTTCTAAATGATCTTTTATTTAAATGTCTTACTTGTTACTTTTATTTACTTACTTGTTACCACTTTTATTTTCTCTTTGATTTTTTTCATAGTTAATTTAGTAGGATCTTCAGATAGAAAAGAGAAAATTGTATGATAAATCTGCCTTTTTAAACTAGAAATCTCAACATTTGTATTTTTAAAGTAAATTAGTGCCGGGTGTGGTGGCACACACCTGTAATCCCAGCACTCAGGAGACTGAGGCCGGAAGATGGTTGTGAGCTCTGATGCCAGCCTGGGCTGCATAGTGAGTGCAAGGCCACCCTATACTACATAGCAAGACCCTGTCTCACAAAAGAAAGAAAAATTTTGCAAGAATAATACCAGGAATGGTCATATTATGTGTTAGCACATCAATTACTGCATGTTAGCGTCAGCTGTGGTTTAGCCTTTCCTCTTCGTGATAGTGGCATTTTTAAAAGGTGTGACCAGTTGACTTTGAGGCTGACCCTTGTCTGTCATGTTTAATTTGTGGTGCAATTGTTTTTCCTTGTAGCTCTTAGGAGAGTACGAGTCTCTGGGAAAAGAACACGGAAGAGTAAAGGTAAGGGACCTTGGCTCCTACTCTGCATTTCATGTGGGGATGGAAGCACCGGACCGGACTGAGGCGACCAGGCCCTCCGCTCCTCCTTCCTCTCCTCTGCTCCTCCTGCTCCCTCAGTTAATTGGACCGCGTGTTCACGGTGTCGTTGGTTCCCTTCTTAAGCCTCTGCGCTATTTAACTCACAAGTTAGATTAGCTAATTCATTTAATAAGGTTCTTGAATGGTTATTGCATGTAAGATGGATGGAGATTAAATTGTTTAAAAGAGCATAAGGAACCATATAGATGCAATTAATTATGTAGTGTGGCTTAAAAACAAGTTCTTAGTTTCAAAGCCTTGGGTTTGGGGGGGATGTATGAGCTTATTATGTTAGATTTCTCAATAAATAGTCCATTGGAGACTACATATTTGGGATCAATGAAGTCCTGTAGCAACGCTGAAGGCAGGTGGGCCCCCGCATGTCTTTTAGCTGGCACGCAGGCTTTGTGGCTGGCTGTGCAGAGCTGGTGGAAAGGCCTACTTAGCCAGACAGCCAGAGGCTCTGGGAGTCAGGAGCGAATCACATTGTTACTGGAGGTATTTCTTCTATCTTTCTGCTGAGCTGTTAATCAGATTTGTGGTCAAAATCTGAGTCTTAACATTGGATTGTTCCTAACTAAGCAAAGCATAATGGGCTTTAATGTCTCACAGGGGACTTCAGTGAGCGACTTGTACAGGCCTGTGTTTTGCCCTCTTTATTTTTTTCTCTTGTTATCTATCCTGGCTCTGGTCACTCCCATGCTTGCTGAGTATCTGTTTAATTTACAGCCAGCTGGTTTGGCCTTGGATTAGTATTATGTTATGCTTTTTTTTTTGAGATAGGATCTTACTTTGTAATTCAGGATGGCCTTGAACACAGGGTAATCCTTCTGCCTCAGCTTCCCCAGGGATGCACTACCACACCCAACTGTGTTACACATTTTGTTTTTGTTTATTTATTTTTTTCATTTTGAATTAAGAGGATAGATAGGGATATGTATTCTGAGTTATCTGAATTTTCTCTTTATTTTCATAGGATACACTAAATACAACTGAAAACAAATTGCTTGATGCACATACTCAGATTTCTGACTTGAAAAGGTAAAGTTGTCTTACTAATGAGGAAATACCTCATTTTTTAAAAGTGTCTGTATTGAGAGTGATAAAAGGAAGTTTTTCTTAAGAATTTCAAAGCAGTGTAAGATCTAATTTTATCCTGATCTGCCACTGGCATGGATATACACTGAAGTTTAGCCAAAGGAGTTTTTTTTTAAGTTGTATCGTGCTGGAGGTAGATCCCAGGGGTTTGTTTACTCTAGGCAAGCAATCAGCTGCTGTCCTCCAGCTTACATCTCCAGTCCTGAATTTTTAAATGAGTACACTGCGTTGAGGGTTGTGCCTTGGAGGTGTACATTTCCCCAAGCATTGTGTGTTTGCTCAGCATGGATAAAATCTGAATGATATGTGATTACTGTAAAGAATTTTAAGAAGCTGTCTGAGATGAGCGTGGTGGTACAGGCCTGTAATCCTAGCACTCAGGAGGCTGAGGTAGGAAGATCATTGCAAGTTTGATACCAGCCTAGGCTATATAAGTGAGCTCAAGGCCAACCTGAGCTGTATAAGTGAGACCCTGTCTCAAAAAGACAAAAAATAATAAATAAATAAACCAGGTGTGGTGGCGTATGCCTGTAATTCCAGTACTCAGGAGGCTGAGGCAGGAGGATTGCCATGAGTTCCAGGCCAGCTTGGGCTACACAGGAAGAACCTGTCCAAAAAAAGCAATCTTAGTTATTTTCATGCTTCAAAAAGAAGACAGGGCTGCTAGTGTAGGTGTAAGTATAATTTACTGGTAGAGCACATGCTTAGCTTGTGCCAGGCCCTGGGTTCCACCCCAGCACAAGCTAAGGTGGGGGTGGAGGGTGCAGTGTTCTTCATACCATTTTGCTACAGATTTGGGTTGGACGCTATATTATTTTACTTTTTGCCTTTTTGAGACAGGGTCTCGCTGTGCAGTTCAGGCTGGCCTTGAGCTCACTTTGTAGCTCAGGCTGCTCTTGAACTTGAAACAGCCCTCTTGCCTCAGCCTCCTGAGTGCTGCAATTACAGGTGTGTACCACCACACCCAGCTTGGATGCTATATTATTATCCTGATTTGCTTAATTTGGCAGGAGCAAAATCATAGGTGCTCCCTGTTGCAAATGATCAGGAACATCTAAATTGGCATATTTTAAAAATATTTTTATTTGGATATAAGTAGTCCCCTTAGAATTTTATTGCAGTCAGAAGAATGGAAAAGCTGTCTTGCTTTATCTGTTTTTCTCTGCAGTTCATTTATTCTAGAGGCAGCTTAGTTACCAGGCTGATGTAATATGGAGCTTCCCTGTGTCAGTGTAGGTAGCATTCATGTGCAGACGGGAAGAAGACACACATACAGTTGAAAACAGAGGGGAGGCCAGAATGTCTCTGCAACAGTTAATTGGCCAGAGCCCTTGTCCTCTGCCTGGAGATTTGAAATAGGCTTTTGTTCTGACAGGGCACAAATGAAGCAAATGCTGCAAGGCGAAGAGTTGCCTGGGGTATTTTAGCCATTGCCTCTATTCACAGTTAGGGAGTTCTTTTTAACAGCTTTAGTTTAGAAGTTAAACCTCTCTATTTGGTGAAATTGTTCCTTACGCATTGCGAGCATGAATGCATGCATGTTATAAGTAAAGAGGTTGGGGTGCAGCTTATTTGATATTTAATTATACTAGGCATGGTTTTGATTTGTCAAATTTATGTAACTTTTTTACTTGCTACATTAACACCATTTATTGTTTCATTTTCTAAATGCTCCTGGTAGAACCTGATATATTTATTTTTTCTGCTTATTTTACCTGATTTTGCTCAACTCTTAAAAGTTTAGTGGTAATAATTTACTTTTTTTTTTTTTTGAGACAAAGTCTTGCTATGCAGTCCAGGCTGGCCTTGAACTCACTTTGTAGCCCAGGCTGGCCTCAAACTTGCAACGATCCTCCTGTGTCAGCCTCCTGAGTGCTGAGATTACGTGGCCACCATTCCTGAAGTGGTGATAATTTACTATGAAAAAGATTTTATAGAGAAGCAACAATTTCATACAACTTTTCTAGGAGGGACTATTATTTTATGCTGAGTGTGTTGGCACATGCCTGTAATCCCAGCATTTGAGAGGCTGAGGCAGGAGGATTGCTGTGAGTTTGAGACCAGCCTGGGCTACATAACATGTTCAAGGCCAGCTTGAATCAGATACCTGAGACTCTGTCTCAAAAAAATCCGAAAAATAAAAATAAAAAAATAAATAAATGACTTTAGTTGTACTATCTTTAAAATTTCTGGTAATATACTTAATTTATCATATTGCTTTTGAATTAGAACAATTTCAAAACTTGAAGCTCAAGTGAAGCAAGTGGAGCATGAAAATATGTTAAGTTTGCGTCATAATTCTAAGACTCCCACGAGACCCTCGCATGCCAAGTAAGTTACTACATTTAATATCTGTAACACTAGAAGATAAGTACATGCTTATATTATTTTTTAATAATTTTTCTTTCACTTTTGAGGTATGTAGTCCAAGTTGGTCTCTTTTTTTTGTACTAGAAATTGAACTCACAACCTTGCACTTACCAGGTAGGCACTGTGCCACTGGCTATATCCCTGGCCCATCCAGGTTGGTCTTAAACTCACTACGTGACCCACACTGGCCTCGAACTCACAGCAGTTGTGCCTTACCCTCCCAAGTGCCTTGGATTGTAAGTGTGCACCACTATACCTGGCCGGTGCACACTTACAATAAAAAGAGAAGCTCTTCTGTTTAAATCATTAGAAATTCAAGGTTAAGTAGCCTTATAGAATTTATTTATTTTTAGTTTTAGTTTTTGTCTTTTTGAGACAGGGTCTTGCTATGCAGTTCAGACTGGCCTTGAGCTCACTTTGTAGTCCAGGCTGGCCTCGAACTCGAAGATGGACCTGTGTTAGGTTGCATGTGTATTTCTTTTTTCTTTTAGCTTTGATATAATCTGAGTTTGTTGTTGTTCAGTTTCTTTGTATTGTGCCCACGTGTGTGTGTGTGCACGTGAATGTGTGTATGTGGGGTGCTAGGGTGGCCCTGCGGCCTGGTGCGTGATGAGCAAGTGCTGTCCTGTGCACCACATCCCTGCACTCAGAGCATTATTTTGATTCATCTGCAGAGTGTTTTTCATTTTAGAATTACTTATTACACATCATTTTGGTATAAATGGTATTAATAAGTAGATCATAGCTTCATAATATTGACATTTATTACAAAAGAATTAATTAGTTTCTCGTTTTTTGGCTTTTTGCTTCTTTTGAAACAGGGTCTTGCTGTGTAGTTTAGGCTATCCTGATGTCAAGGTAATGCCCCTGCCTCAGCCTTCTGACTCCTGAGTGCTGGGATTACAGGCATACGTCATTATGCCTGGCTAGAAAGAAATTATTTTAAATTATAATTTCTAAAATAAATAAATAATTTCTAACCTAAATTGTAATTATCTAGTAAGATACTTTTTCTAGATCTTTGTTAATTAATCTTAGGAGAGCATGAATTCTTTTAACAAAAAATTTGGTAAATAACTGACATCAAATATTTGAGAGCCAGGTGTGGTGGCATACGTCTGTAATCCCAGCACTTGGGAGGCCAAGGATGGCTGCAAGTTCAAGGCCAGCCTGGGCTATATAGCAAGTTCAAGACCAGTCTGAACTACACAGTGAGACCTTGTCTCCAAAAAAAAAAAAGGAATATTTGAGAAAGATATAAAAGGACAAGGGCGCCAAAGTGGAGGGTGGGCAAGGCCTTGGACCTTGGGTGGGAGTGACAGGTCAGCAGAGTGGAGTGTGCTGCATCATTGGAGCAGACGCTGTGCGGGTGGAGGGACCAGGATGGGCTGTACAGAGAACCGGCATGTTCGAAGGACCTGAGAGAGGCACGTGTGGCATGGGACATTCCTGCAGGAGGTAGAGTGGGCCTGTGAAGTTGTAGTTTGACCACACGTGGCTTTCTAGGCTGTGGTCAGGAGCTTGGGCTTTTTGAGTTGTTTGAAGTTTTCGAAGGTTCTCGTACAGTAAAAGTGTTACTAGGGGTTTGCGTTTTCCATGTTCCTGCCATGAGGAAAGGGATGAAGAAAAGAGCGGGAGACTAGGAGCGCGTGAGCGCTGGGAGTAGCCTTAGCCCGGTAGCTGCGGGCAGACTAGGGCAGATTATCGAGGTAGAGCCCTGGGTGTGGCCTGCCAGTGAACAGGAGGGCGGCACTGCTCGACCAAGGAAGAGATCAGAATTTCCATTGTGAATATTTTTAAGATTCTTACAGATTCTAAATGGAAATCAAATGGGCAATTAGAAACTTCAATTTGGGGCTTAGAAATAATGTCTTAGGCTAGAGTTACACATTTTGGAATCACCTTACAACTATGGCATAGGATAGGAATTGAGGGTGTTTAGTGAGAAGTGGGCTCACCCCACCTCCTCGTTGCCCCTTTGTGATACTTAGAGGTTTTGGTTTTGTCTTTTTGAGACAGGGTCTCACTATGCAGTTCAGGCCGGCCTTCAGCTCACTTTGTAGCCCAGGCTGGTCTTGAACTCGCAATGATCCTCCTGTCTCAGCCTCCCGAGTGTGTGGTACTTAGGTTAAACCCACAGACTTCATACTGAGCTATGTCGCCAGCCTTTTTAAAAATGTATTTTATTTTGAGACAGGGTCTAAGTTGGTAAATTGCCCATTGGGGCTTGAACTTGGGATCTTTTTGCCTCAGCCTCCCAGAAAGCTGGGATTCCGGGCATCTGCTACCTTGTGCGGCTAAGGAGAGCCGTTTTGAGGGTGAGTGGAGCAGTTGGTAAACGAGCCTGAGAAAAAGCTGTTAGAAAACTAGGAGAACACAGGCTCACAGGCACAGGTGCGGATGCTGCGGAGCGCTAGGGGTACTGAGGACTGAAAGCGGCTCTGAGGGCCTTGCAGGCTCACAGCTCAAAGAACAGTGTGGGGGGCATGGTCCTGGAGGAGCTGAGCGTCCAGTCCCAGCTGTGATGTGTGCACGCAGCAGCAGCAGCGGTGGGACGGTACAGGAAGTAGGGCAGGGGCTGGCAGATCCAGCCTGCACAGCCTGTCCTAAGCTGTGAGTAAAGAGTGGTTTCTACAATTTGAAGTGCTTGGAAAATAGCATTTTATAACAAGGAAACTGTAACAAATTCAAATGTGAGAGTTTATAAGTTAACTTTATTGGCACACGGGCAGTCTTACTCATGTATGGGTTGTCTGTGGCTGCTTTTCAAGGGCAATAGTCAGGTTGAATAGTTGAGACAGATACTTTCAGACCCATGAAACTTAAATTACGTTGTCTGGTCCTTTATAGAAAAGACTTGCCAACTCTTGACACAGTCTGTCATCATGGATTCGTCTTAAGAACAAGCTGTGGGCCAGCTGTAGTGGTGCTCAACCCATAATCCTGGCCCTATGGGAGGCCGAGGCAGGGGGACCATATGTTTAAGTCCAGCCTGTGCAACTCAGTGACTAAACAAGACCCTGTCTCAAAGCAAAAAAAAGGGGGATAAGGGACCACCCCCACCCCAAGTCCCAAAGGCACAACAATAGAAACCTAGTCACAGAAGAAAGAGACCAGAGTGGAGAGGAGGCTGCCGGCCAGTCGTGATGATGGGAGGGTATACAGCCAGTGAGGTTCAGGGGTCCACTGCAGATGGTGGCCCGGAGCTGCACAGCTGGCTTTTGCCATGGGGTGGAGACAGGTGCTATCACTGTGGCCTGCGGGCTCAGGTGAGGGGAAGGAGTCGTGCATGTGCTCCTGGAGCAGAGAGGAAGCAGGCATGCCACAGGGCTGAGGACCAGGCGGGGACTGGCTGGCGGGCCGGCTCCTATGCTGGTGCTGGAGCTGCACGCAGAAGGGGGCCTGGAGTGCTGGCATCCAGAGGGGCTCAATCTCTGGTGACAACAGGCCCCGTGGCATCCTTGTAGGTGGACAGCCGAGGAGTCAAGGCTCAGGCTCTTGGCAGAAGTCTAGCACGGCTCCTAAGTGGCATTAGGTGTGGGAAGACGAGAGAGGAGAGCTCAGAATCTAGTGACGGGCCCAGAGCTAACAGGACTGGGACCCTCAGGCCAGCAGGGTTTTCCTGAAAGCATGGAGAACACAATAATCCCGAACAGAGCTGCTCACAGCGCACACCTGAAAGGTGGCTCTGGAGGCTCCCTGGCCACTGCCGAGGCCTTTGAGAGCAGCACATGACTGGCTGCCATGCTGGACCATGCAGAGAGAGAGCATTTCAGTTCTGCAGAAAATTCTGTTGAATGGTGCTAGTCTGAAGGAACAAGAACACAGCCCTGCTTCCTCTCCTTCCCTGGGCTCCATTAGGAGAGGAAAGGGAACGGAGGGCACTAGGAGGCAGCTGATGGCTGGGGAGAGTTGTGAGTGCCAGAGGTGGGGATTTTTGTTTTTTTTAGGCCAGGTCTTCCTATGTAGTTTAGGCTTCCCTTGAACTCACAGTGTAGCTTAGACTGGCCTTGAACTTGTGGCAGTTACCCTGCCTTACCTCCGGAGTGCTGAGATGCCAGGCATGCACCACCACACCTGGCGAGTACTAGATCTTGACAGCAATTTGGGAATATCCAGAAGCAACAGAAACCAAAAATAATGGCTCAGTTCAATCTTAAAACTATTAAATAGAATTCATGCATCTAACATAGATTACTGCCTCTGATTTTTGAGTCACCATGCAAATACGTAAATACTACCTGCAAGCAGGTGTATACCGAAATGCAAGACCGGAACATTTCTCATTCCAACAGCACACTGGTGACCTCGGACATCAGCAGGCGGAAGTGGCTGATCCCGGGCGCAGAGTATTCTATCTTCACCGGCCGGCCGCTGGCTGCCCAGGACGGAAAGGTGGAGGACCCGCGGGAAGGGACCGGTAGTCCTGGGTAAGGTGGCACTGAGGGTCCTGGCTCGGACTGTTCTACTTTCTTAGTGGTTCAGCTGCCTTGAATCTTCAGAAAGACAGAAAAAGCCATCTCTTTTTTGTTTTGTTTTGTATTTTGCAGTGCTGGAGATAAGCCACGGTCTTGAGCATGCTAGGTTGGTTCTCTGCCACGGAGCCACACCCCCATCCCAGAGCTACCTTTGGTTCTTTACTGTCGTCATTTTGAGAACTTTTTTAAAAATGGGGCTTGGGATTGAATGTGGGGCCTTTGCACTGAGGTACATTCTCACCTTCAACCTCCTTTTTAAAAATATATTTTCTTTTGAGATGAGGTCTTACTAAGTTCCCCAGGCTGGGTTTGAATTGTTAATCCTACTACTTCAGACTCCCAGAGTGCTGGGATTATAGGTACATATTGCTGTGTCCAGCCTGGGATGTTCTATTTTACTTTGAGATACAAATGGATTTTGGATCTTCTACTTAGCTGGGTTTTCAGAGCATTCTTGCCTGTCCTCAGAAGCACAGAATAGCTCACAGGGGAACATAATGATCCTCTCCCTAGGATACTCTGGCGCCCTATGATAAGCTCAGCCCTGTGCTCCAGGGTGCCATACAAATAAAATCTTTCTGGCTGGGTGTGGTGGTACACGCCTATAATCCTAGCACTTTGAGAGGCTGAGGCAGAAAGATCACTATGAATTTGAGGTCCTCCTGAACTTCATAATGAGACCCTGTCTCAAAAAACCAAAACGAACAAACAAAAACAGCAAACCAACAAATGAAATATCTAGGATGTCAAAAGGACTGGGAAGCACTGGTTTCTTATCTGCAGGTTCAGTTTTTTTTTTTTTTGCAGGTTCAGTTTTAATTATTTGAATTTAAAGCATACACATTCATTGTGGGCTATTAATTGTCAACTCTCCTGTTGGTTCCCTCACGATCCATGTAAACTGTCTTCGCTTGGGCTGCTCTAACAAATCACCAAGGACTGGGTGGCTTGAGCAGCCCTTTATTTAGAAGCCGCAAGGCAGGATCACTGTGCCAGCACCGTCACAGAGGAGCCTCTTCCCAAGAGTGCCCTAATGCGGCCTGTCCCTGGCGTGTGGTAGACAGGGCACACGGATGGTTTTTGTTCTGCTTTTCTTTTTTTAATGTACTAGGAATGAAACTCAGGAGCACTTTATCACTGAGCCACATCCCAGCCCCACTTTTTAAAAAAATTTTGAAACAGGATCTTGCTAAGCGGCCCAGGGTAGCTGTGAATTTGTACTCTTCCTGCCTTTTCTTTTTAAATAAGGACATTAATTCCATGATGGGAGCTTCACTCTAATAACCTGACCCACCCTGCTCACTCCATAGCATCCTCCTCCGAGACCCATCCCCAGGGTTAGGGCTTTGGTTGGTACACTGGGCAGGCAGAGCTCTCTCAGCGAGTAGCACTTACAATTGTAGTTGTTGTTTAAGGTGCGATTCTCCTCTGGAAAAGGACTTTTCCCCAGGAAGTTCACCAACAAGCTTATTGATTAAAAAACAAAGAGAGACTTCAGACACACCAATCATGAAAGCTTTAAAAGAACTTGATGAAGAAAAAATATTTAAAAATTGGGGGACACAGACAGAGAAAGAGGAGGCCTCAAGTAGTAAGTATTTACTTTATTCCTTCTTTTGTGTAGACAGAGGAATCTTCTCTCCTCCCCCATTTATGTTACCTCTTAAAAATTCATTTTCTCAGATAATGTGGTGCAGTTTAATTTGTGATGCTGCTGCTCTAGCCCATTTTATAGATAATTGAACCTCCTGCTGAATAATTTATCACAGTCCTGGCATAACATGTACCTTTTATACAAAGCAAATAGCATATTACATTGATTATTAAAAAGCCTTCCGTGGCGTTCTTTCCTTGTATTTTTTTTTTTTTTTTTTGCAGTACTGGGGATTGAACTCAGGACCTTGCACTTGCCAGGCAGGCGCTTATTCCACTGGGCTGTGTCCCCAGCCCCATGGCATTCTTAAGGGTATTTGAAAACTGTTTACCTCAGATCTTCCTTCTTGTGACAGACCCCTGGTATCATAGAGCAAGGTCTTCATGTGCTCGTGTGTCTCCCCTTTGGGCCCAGAGCATCTGCAGAGAGGACAAGGCGTGTCTCAACTGCCTGACAGGCCCGGCCACTCCTGTCTCTTCACTGTCTCCCCGCTTCTCCTTCTACTTCATCCTTCCCTGCCGTCTTTGAGGTTGCAGCTATGCAGTGGAGTCTCCTAGTAAATAGTGACCTGCTTCCTAAATACACTCCTGACAAATCAGCTTCAGTGCTTCGAATGTAAACAGGAAGCCAGTGTGAATTCATTATAAACTCCATTTTCCTTCATTGAGCATTTTTATCTTTATAATGTGCATTTGCACATAATGACACCATCAGTGGTGAAAAGAAATGCTTAGAGGCAAGTGTGGTGTTGCGCACTTACCACCCCAGCCCTCTGGGAGGCTAAAGCAGGAGGATGAGTTCATACCAGTTTTGATATTTTAGCAAGACCTCATCAAAAGAAAAAAATAAAAGGCTGGCCACGGGGCTCAGTGTGAAGGCCCTAGGCTCAAACTCCCAGTGCCACCGAAAAAAAAAGCCTTGGGCAGAACCTTGTGTGGTGTGACTTGTGTGATAAAGTCAGGTCACCGGGCCAGGCACGGCTCAGTGGCACAGCGCCTGTTGGGGAGCACAAGGTTCTGAGTTCAACTGCCTGCCCTGAAAATAAAAAGAAAGGAAGGAAGGAGGGAGGGAGGAGGGAGGGAAAGGAAGGCAGGTAACTGAAGCCAGTTTGTTTTTATTGTTTTTCATTTGTCTTGCATTTGCCATTATAGAATCAGTGAACCCTCAGCAAACTGACTCTTCAGTCAATACAAGTCGCTCTCCAGAGAAATGGGCCCCACAGAGACACAGGAGACAGAATTCTGCCTCCCAGAGATCATCGTCTTTGCCGCCTTCAAATCGCAAAGCCAGCGTTCCAAGTAAGAACTGCATGCTTGGCTGCGGAGCTGGGGAGCAGGGGCTCACCCATTTCTCCGCAGCCCCTGGTCTTGCACCCTTGAGCACAGGCCCCTAAACACACCCATTCTCCTCTCTCCCTCGGAAAGACTCTGACTGCATAGCTGCTATGAACATAAGAAATCTCAACATCATACATTTTTGTGTGTCTAGTAAATTGTTTGCAGGTAAGACCACTTCAGAGTTTTTGAAAGTAGACAACTACCAATTACACGTTAATTCAGACAGTTCATGCCAGTCATAAAAGAGAAGATGCTTCTATACATTTCACCCTTGTTAGCATCAGCTGCCTTTTCCCTTCCGCCAAGTCCAGGTTTGTTTTAAAGCACAAGCTTTCAATTTCTGTGTCTTCACTGTCCTTTCACAGCAATCTTGGAGATTGTACCTATTTAAAAAATTAATTGATTAATTAATTAACTTGTCTTATTGAGACAGGATCTTGCTATGCAGTTCAGGCTGGCCTTGAGCTCACTTTGTAGCCTAGACTGACCTCAAACTTTCAACGATCCTCCTGCCTCAGCCTCCCAAATGCTGGGATTACAGGCGTGCACCACCACGCCCGGCTTTTTAAATTTATTTTTTGAGGTAGAGTCTCACTGTATAGTTCAGAGTGGGCTTGAACTCACTATGTAGCCCAGGCTGGCCTTGAACTCACGGTGATCCTTCTGCCTTAGCCTCTGAATGCTGGGATTACAGGCATGCGCCAACATGGGTGGCATTTTTTGTTTTATTTTATTTTTGCATAGATTCTGCCATTACTATGTTGTAGGAGTGTTTGGTAGTGCACAGATGCTGCCATCTCATTTCCAGTCCACGTCTAAAATCCTAAAAAAACGGTTTTGAGTCTGGGTGGTACACTAAGGTACTACACTAATGAGTCTGGTACACTAACACACTGGCAGGGGTACCTCTACTTTTACAATGCAGTTATGTTACTTTTATTCATTTATTTTATATTCTAATTTTTTTATTTTAAAAATTAAAAAACTAACAAAACAACAATGAAGACAAAATCAGAACACAACGATACATGACCTCAAAACAAAATGATAGGAATTAATTATCTACTGTTACCATCTTCAGTGAAGTTGCTCAGTCTACCGGACATAAGAATGTAAGATTGATCAATCAGTCAAAGACAGTAACAAGTAATTATGTTACTTTTAAAATGAGGGGAGCTGGATGTGGTGGCACACACCTGTAATCCCAGCACTGGGGAGGCTGAGGCAGGAGAATCACCATGAGTTCCAGGCCAGCCTGGGCTACAAAGTGAGTTCAAGGTCAGCCTGAACTGCAAAGTGAAATCCTATCTCAAAAAAGACAAATTAATTAATTAATTTTAAAAAATAAAATGAAAAGGAAAGTTCTGTACTGTAAGACTGTTCTGCCATCACCATATATGGTGTATAAAAAGAGAAGAACATTTGTTCTTTGTTTTCTTTTATAGCAAAAAGAGAGATTATGTTAACCCCTGTGAGGATGGCTTACAGCCCAAAGCGATCCCCGAAAGAAAATTTGTCCCCAGGATTTAGTCATCTACTTAGCAAAAATGAAAACAGACCAATTCGGTAAGTTCTCTAAAATTGCAGAATAAGATCTATATTACTAATTTTTTTAACCACTCTGTGTTTGCAGTGCATAACGATTACATTCATCATGGGGGACTGGTACCTGCATATAGTACATCTTAATTCTTTTTTTGTCCCCTTCCTGTCCTGTGTTATTGAGTTTTAAAATGTTGATTTCTGCCTCTAGCTATCACTGATTTTTTTCAGTTTATCAGTGGGAACTCTGAGTTTAAGTTATTTACGTGAGTATAATGAAAAGTAAAGTATTACAGTACATGAAAACAGTTTTCAACTATGTAACTTGACTATTAGATTTTAACATCGCCTCCGCACCTGCCCAGCCTTTGGATGTAGGGTGAGGGTTCTGTGTCTTCCTGTAAAGGTCTCGGGAGACTCTGGAGTCATTCGTGCAGGAAGTGGGCAACTTTGCCTGCTCCTGAGAAAACAGTCTGCGGTGACAGGGGCAGTGGCGCTGCGGCGCTCAGGGCCTTGCTTCTGGTTCTAGACCTAGTCCACCAGGCTCCAGGGAGCTCACACTGCAGTTTCCCCTACAAAACCGGCCAACGCTTGTCCTGCATCTTGAAGATCAAACGACAGTGTATGGGTCCTTGGTTTAAATCTTTAGTATGTGATTGCTGTGTCATTTTGTGTTAGAAAATAGACATTACATTTCATCCTAGAAAATCATGACCAGCTTTCTTTTAAGAACATATGTAAATACATGAGCTGGCTGGGTGTAAGCTTATCGTATACTCGTGAAGATAGGGAAGATCAGGTAACACTTTTACTTACAAGTAACTTGCTTTGTTCAATAGATCTGATGCACTTCTGGGTGATTTAGATGTCATCCCTGTGTCCACATTGCAACGACCCAGTCCGAGAAAGCAGCTCCAGTTTCTTCCTCTAGATGACTCGGAAGGTATTTTTTTCCTAAAAATTACTATTTTTTCAGACAGAGTCTCACTCTGTAGTTTAGGCTGGCATTGAACTCACTATGTCAAACTCACAGCTATTCTCCTGCTTCAGCCTCCCCAGTGCTGGGATTACAGGTGCATGCCACCACGCCTGCCTAATTATAGTGATAGTCATTCAGTTTTGAGATTGTGTTGTCTTTTCAAAGTTTTCAGTGTTACCTTAGAATATGCTAGGCTTAAATATTTTTCTACTCAGGGACCTTTAAAAGTAAAATTTTTTTCTCATTTGTATCTTAAATTTGGAGTAAAGCTGAAAGACAATATATTTGAAATCACTGGGCTAGGCCCTAAAAGGGCAACAGCTCAGTGTTGTATATCTACTACATATAATTAGTTTAGTCTTTACTTTTTTTCTTTTGGTTTATTTGCTTAGAGTTTAATTAAATTTATGCAAACTTCGCTTAAGGTCATTTTTGGAAGTTGTGAAAGCTTCTAGAATCCCTTGGAGACAGAGCCCTGAGCAAGTGTGATTGACGGTTGTGTCCCTGCCACTTTGGGGGCGTGCAGCAGCTGTCTCCTGAAAGTGGAGCTGGGGGTCGTGTTTAATATACATCTCTCTCTCTCTCTCTCTCTCTCTCTCTCTCTGTATATAGTGTGTTGGGAAAGTTGATGAGAAATGTAAGACATTTCTTTCCTTTCTGACAGAAAAAAGTATTTCAGAAATGGCCATCGACAGCTGTGCTAGTCTTAGCTCCCACCCCCAGCCCTTGCCGAATGGAGCGAAGACAGTTTCTGTGCGACCAGCCGTGGAGAAGACTAAATCAGTTAGCTATGAGCAGTGTAAGCCTGTTTCAGTAACACCGCAGGGTAATGATTTCGAATATACAGCAAAAATTAGGACCCTAGCTGAAACGGAGCGATTTTTTGATGAACTTACAAAAGAAAAAGACCAGGTAAAACAAACAAAAATTTTTAAGATCTCTTTCTGAACTTATGCTTATGTCTAATAAGTAGTCAGAAGGGAGTTACCGAGTCAAAGCTGTACCGAGATGTGGCCACAGGTCTCTCCCCAAAACTGCAGCAGAAACACACACGGTCATGGCCAAGAGATGACAGAGGGGACTTAGTGAAGTCTGAATGGACAAGAAAATACTGAGCTGAAATATTTTCTTTCCAATCTATGTTATATTCCTCCTTGCTGGTAATTAGAATTCTTTTGTTTTTATTTAAATTTTTTTGCACATGTTCACAGATTGAGGCAGCCCTAAACCGAATGCCATCTCCTGGAGGAAGAATCACTCTGCAGACGAGACTGAACCAGGTGAAATGTCATAGCTGGAGTTGCCTTAGGGTCTCGGTGCTCGTGAGCACCCTGTTTATCCAGGGGAGCTGTGAAGTCATGGTGCGCTGCACGGAGGCAGAGCAGAAGGTGCTGGCGGGTAGAACCGTCAGCCTCTGTGGGCGGCCTTGGTGGTTGTAGTTACTGCATAACCATGCAGTAGCTTCCAGGAATAAAACTGATTTTACCTTCAGACTTCAAGAAGATGATGTTCATTGTAGCTTGGGGCAAAATGGCAGTATGTTTTTTTTTTTTCTTGTTTTTTCCTTTTTTTGTAATGCCTAGGGATTGAACCAGGGCCCCACACAGATGTACTAGGCGATGCTCCACCACTGAGCAACAGCCCTCCTCCACAGTGTACCTTTGAACAGACTGTAGGTTGGTTTATTTTATTTTTTGAGACAGGGTCTCACTGTGCAGTCTAGGCTGGCCTTGAACTCAATGTGTAGTTCAGGCTGGCCTTGAATTCATTGCAGTCCTCCTGCCTCAGGCCCAGAGTGCTGGGATTGCCTGCCTGCACCACCACACCCAGCCTGACTGTACATTGATTTTTGGGTCTTTTTTTTTTTTTTTTTTTTCCGGTCTTTTTGAGACAGGGCCTGGCTAAGCAGTTCAGGCTGGCATTGAGCTCACTTTGTAGCCTAGGCTGGTCTTGAACTTGCAACAATCCTCCTGCCTAGGCCTCCTGAGTGCTGGGATTACAGGCAAGTGCCACCACGCCTGGCTTATGCATTGTTAAATTCATGCCCTTGTGTTGTCTTTTGTTATTGTTTGACAGCCCCCCTATCCTTTGTTTCTAAGTCTGTTTAGTAAGCATGTGAAGCACTGAGCTGTGCAACAGGAATAGCTGTAGAGCTGGACAGAGATGTGACTCCATTACCGTGCTGGAGGCAGTGCAGGTGATATGCCCCATGTGCAGTTCTTTAGTTGCTTTTCAAAGAGTGCTTAAATGCATGAAACCATGGGACATTTAAAATTAACTTCTAACTGGGAATGGTAGTACACACCTGTAATCCCAAGTATTAGGGAGGCTGAGGCAGGATGATCACAGTGAGTTCAGGGCCAGTCTGGATGAACAGTGAGACCTTGTCCACCCCAAAAAAAACCAAAAACAAAAGTAAAAATCTTTTCTAGTAATGTTTGAAACGTAATGGTAAGTGTGAATCTCACTGCTTTTCCACACATTAATTTTAGTGAAAGTTCATTTTCATTCTGATCTATGATATCAAAAAAGAAGACCCCCCCAACAGTCAGGGGCTCTTTTGAGGGCATGTACTCTGACAGAGTCTTTACTGCTTCTGTTTTAGAAATAATTATTGTAGTGTAATACACTTTCATTTATTTATTTTTTTGTCTTTTTGAGACGGGTTTTCACTACACAGTTCAGGCTGACCTTGAGCTCACTTTGTAGCCCAGGCTGGCCTCAAACTCACAACGATCCTCCTGCCTCAGCCTCCTGAGTGCCCTGCTTTTATACTTTTTTTTTTTTTTTTTTTTTTTTTTTTTTTTTTTTTTTTTTTTTTTTTTTTTTTTTTTTTTTTTTTTTGCGGTACTGGGGATCGAACTCAGGACCCTGCGCTTGCTAGGCAGGCGCTTATTCCACTGAGCTATATCCCCAGCCCCTGCCCTGCTTTTATATAATAAACACTATAAGTTTTCCCTGGCTCTTAAAATAAGACTTGAAGGGCATTAGGGCCATTCATGGATGTCAGGCCAGTTCCGCTCCCT
>PVLD010015384.1:18712-48841 GCA_004027595.1 Dinomys branickii | reverse complement strand
AAAAAAAAAAAAAAACTAAATTAAGCAGATGTTCAGGGAGAAAAAGAACAAATATGCTTGTATATCATGCTGGGGATACTTAGACTGCCTTCAGACAAGTCCTTCATTATTAACTAATGTGGTTATATTCTGTAGACAATTCATAATAGTATTTTTTCTTGTCTCTCTGTTATGTGGACCATTATAAGTAAACAAGTCTTTAAGATTCTAAAAAGATGACGTGTCAAAACTCACCTTCTAGTTTGTGTAATGAACTGCAATAGGGTGTGCAGTGCACACTGCTTTCCAACTGGGTGAGTAGTGTAGAGTTGATAAGGGCCACAGCACATACACTTGGTCAGTAAAATGGCCTGGTAGGAAGCTCCTCAGTGAAGTATGCATAAGTAAAAAGAAACAGATTTATCTTTAGTTGGCTTGTCGTATTATTATTGAACCTTGATGTTTTAGGAGGTATGTATATTGTACCTAAAATATATCTCTTTTTAAGTGAGTAAATAGTGATAGCATTCATGTGATAGATTTATAAGACTCCTGAATTGAAAACCTGAACTTGAACTTCCCTGGTTTATTTCATAGATTACTGAACTACCTTAAGTCTCTGTTCTCTATTGGGATAGTGGTAAGTGCATTCATTTAGTTATTCACCCAGTAATGGATCTATCTTGTGGGAAGGCACAACATAATGAGGATTTTTTAAAAGGCACAATATTCGCAGTAGTGTGGAAAAAGAAATAGCAAAATGAGATAGTTTAAGAAATTAGCACATGGACAATGTTATACAATGTAAGATACAGGTAGAAATAAATAAGCACTATGACGCATTAAGAGAAGGGAGATTGATTTTCTGGCTGATGGGATGAAGCAAAAATTTTGTACATGAAATTATTTTATACTTAAGCCTTGTTTAATGGGCATAATTTGATAGTCTGGGCAAGAGGCATTCAGACAAATATCAAAAAGACATACAATTAGAATTCATCAACAATTATCTAAAAAAACCCACAATGTGTTATGGGTTTAGTGCAAGAATAATGCCTAAAACTCCCATGTGTTCAGAGGCAGCACTTTTGGGAGGTGACTAGATCATAGTGGCAATATGGCTAAATGCTGTGCCAGGAGGTGGGGTCTGGTAGAAAAAGGCGTGGCCCTGGGAGTGTGACCCCTCTCCTTCTCTCCCTCTTCCTGCCACCGTGACTTGAACAGCCAGACCCTTCCACTCTGCCCTTCTTACTGTGCAGGCAGCCATCGAGGGACTGCAAACATGAGCCCAAACAAAGCTGTCCTCCTTTACTTTGGGCACTGTGTCTTAATGACAAGAAGGTAAGACAAGGGTTAAAAAGACACAAGTTTGAACAACGTGGAACATTGTAGTTCAGTTTGGTTAAAGCTCAGAATTTGGTAGACGGAGTAGGAAAGGAAAGCCAGGTCAGAAAAGCAAGTTGGGGCTAACTTTAAGAGTATTAAATACCTATTAAAAGATTCTTAGCTTTATTCTGTAAGCAATGTAAATTCGTTGAAGATTTATGACCAGAAAATTAAATTAATGTGATTAGAACTTCTTAACAAGGAGACAATCTGGCAGGAGTATATAAAGAAAAACATGCAGGAAGACGTGCCTCTGAGAAGCAGACTGGTAATGAAGCTAATTCAGTAGTTGAGGTAAAATATGCCAGAGTGAACGTAGAACAGAGGGCAGAGTATTAGGAGACTAATGTAGGTGGAGGCGAGACTGTTCTTTGAAAATTTCCACTAGTAAGGAGGAACAGCCAGGAAGACAAAGAAGAAACAGACAGAGATGAGAAAAAAAATCATAAAATTGAGGCATCTTAGAATCCAAGAAAGAAAGAGAGTGAGAAGAGAGGATCAGTTATGTCAAAGGCATGAGAAAGGTCAAGGAAGAAAGGCCGATAACACATAAATAACGTGACTAGAAGCATTAATAACCACCAGGAGAAAGAAGAGTAGGGGCTGAGAATTCTGTGCTTGGAGGTGTTGTTGCTGTGAGTGTGGTGGGGAGGAGCAGTGGTGATATAAACTGGTACAGTCTTCTGGAGGGAAATGCCGCCATATGCTTCAAAAGTCTTACATAAGATATATGTATATATATTTGAATTACTGCTTTCATTTTTAGAGTGGTTGGATAGATTTGTCAATCAGGATGGTCGTGGGAAAACAGTGGAAGTAGTCAAAATGTGTAATTATCAGAATTTAGCTGATTTATAATGTATTCATAAAATACAATATTATATAACCATTAAGTGTATGTCTTTTAGGAATTGTTGACTTTTTTTTTGCAAGGGGCCAAAGAGCTTCAGGCAAACTCTGCGATAGCTACTCAGTTCTGCTATGATAACTTTGATAATCAATAAGCAAGCTTGTGTTTTAATAAAACTTTATTTATAAAACTGGTAGCAGGCTACATGTGGGCTAAAGGCCACAGATTGCTGTCTCCTTTCTTTGAAGAATATGGTTTGAATTAGGACAATATAATAATAATAATTATAATTAACAATGTGAGAAATAACAAAAGTTTTAAAGTGATATGTCCAACACCTCTAGTTTTGTGGAATATAAGGTGATACATGTGTATGTGTTTATATATTAATTCTTAAACAAAGAATATCACTAAATATTAGAATTACAGTAATTTTAATCTTTCCCTAATGTTTGCCCATATTTTTGGATTTGTACAATAGCTATATATATATATATAATCAGGGAAGATGTTATATGTATATGAAATTTGCACTGACATAAGTGAGATGAGATTGCAAATTGAGGTGACACATTGAATCATAGTTTTAAACTAAAAATCTAGCAAGTCTTCATAAAGAATTAGAAAATTTTATTGACACATTAATTCAGATTTAATGGTGCACACCCTTAAAAACCTCCCTGGACGCTCTGCCTTTTGGGAAATCTTCAGTTGTTAAATGAATAATCAGCACTTGCCAGGAGAAACAAGGTCAACTTTACAAAGACTATCTTGGCAGCTTATTTTTTGTTTAATTTAAATTTTTGTTAGTTCATCGCTACTTTCAGCATGGGAGTTGGCGCACACTCACACACTTCTCATTTCTTTCTGTATCCCCTACCCCACAGTCCTTCATTATATGTCCTTCCTTCAGCCCTGGTCCCATGCAACCACAGAGCTGATTTCTGTAGGAATTAATTTGCACCCACTAGCAGCTTTTTCAATTTTAATTTTTTTAGTACGTGTTTACATTACATAATAATCACATTTACCAGGAGAGGTTGGTACATATACAAAACACATCTCAGTTCTTTGCTCATCTACTTTTTTCCCTCCTTTCCCTTCCCCTTCCCTCTATCTCTTGATTCCCTCCTCATCTCAATGGCTCCCTGCTCCTATGATTAATCTCTTATTTTTATCTTTATATTTTGTGTGTCTCATTTAAGAGAAATTATATACATTTCATTTATTGCACTTAACATTATGGTCTCAAGGTGCATCCATTTTCAACAAGGGACTCAAACTTACCCTTCTTTATGGAGAAGTAGTACTCCATTATGTACAAGTACCACATTTTCTTTGTCCACTTATTTGCTGATGAGCATATAGGCTGTTTCCAAGATTTAACTGTTGTGAATTCTGCTACTATAAACGAGAATATGCATATATCACTGTAGTGTGATGTCTTTAACTCTTTCAGGAAGTTATCTGGAAGGGAGTAGCTGGGTCAAATGGAATTTCTATTTGTAGTTTTTTGAGCAATCTCCATACTGCCTGCAACAATGTAGAAGGGGTCCTTTTTTTCCTAGAGCCTTGCCAGCATTTGTTGTTGATAGCAATTCTTTCTGGAGGAGTGTGATGGAATCTTAGTGTCATTTTAATTTGCACTTCTCTAAGGGCTAGAGATATTGAACATTTTTTCATCTATTTATTAGTCATTTGTACTTCTTATGGGAAGTACTCATTTCAGTTGTTCATTTATTGATTTGGTCTTTTATTTGGAGTATCTAATTGTTTTTTAGTTCTTTTTGTAAACTAAATGGCCCTCTGTCCAGGGAAGAGCTAGCAAAAATTTTTCCTATTCTGTACATCATCTCCTAAATCTGTTGGTTGTTTCCTTGACTGAGCAGAAGCTTTTAATTTGATGTGAACCCATTTGTTAATTTTTGGTACTATTTCTTGTGCCACCGGGATTCTGTTCTAAAAGTCTTTGCCTATGGCTGTCTTCACGAATAATATGTATTTCATCTTCCTGCAGATTGTTTGCTTTACTATTTATATTTTTGATCCTTTTTAAATTTTAATTTAGCATATGGTGAGATATATAGATCTAGAGTCCATCTTATGGATGTGGATAGCTAATTTTCCCAACACCATTTATTTAAGAGGCTATCTTTCCTCTCATGTGTTTCTGGCCTCTTTGTCAGAGATAAAATGGTTGAATGTCCTTGGGGTTATTTCTGCACCTATTTTCTGTTTCATTGGTCCACATGTCTGTTTTTATGCCAGTACCATGTTGTTTTTAATCATGTATCTTTGTAATGTAACTTCAACTCTGGGATTGTGATGCTTCCTACTCTCCAGGGTTGTTTTGTTTACAATGCATCCTTCTGATTCCATATCAATTTTATGATTGTTTCCTCTAGATCTGTGAGGAATTCTATTGGTATTTTGATTGGGACTGCATTAATTCTGTATATCAGTGGATCTTTTGAAAAGAGGAATGAGATTAAGAGATGAGGGGGCAAGAACATGAAGAAAGGAATTACTATGTGTTATGTAGATGTACTGATTCTACACAAGGAATGTAACTGTCCCTACGCACTGCAAACCTGTACTAAAGAAGAGAAAGCAGTCAAGGAGAGCACGGCCATTTTGATTGTATTGGCTCTGACTATCCACGAGCAGGTATCTTTCCAGTTTTTCATGTGCTCTATAGTTGTCTTTTTAAAACTACTAAAGTAGAGGTCTTTTATTTCTTTGATTAGATTAATTCTTAGTTATTTAATTTTTCTCATTGCTATTGTGCATGGCATTGTTTTCTGTTTTCTTTCTCAGTGAGTTCATTATTGGCACATAGGAACGCCATTGCTTTTTGTGTGTTTTGTATTCTGCTGCCTTGCTGAATTTGGTTATTAAATCTGGGAGCCTTTGGGTGGATGCACTAGAAGTCTGTAGAAATGAAATCACATGGTATGTATTACTTTTATCTCGGTTTTAAAATTCAACATAATTATCTCAAAATGTGTCCATATTATTGAATTTATCAATAGTTAATTCCTTTTTATTTTTCAGTAGTATTTCAGTGTGTGGTTATTTACCCATTTATCTCTTAATAGATATTTGGGTTCTTTTCCTTTTGCATCTATTAGCACTAATGTTGCTATAGAAATTCACACGTAAATATGTATAGTTTTCATCATTTTTTAGACAAATATTTAGAAGTGGAATGGGAGACTATAAAATAGATGCAAGTTTAATTTTTAAGAAATGAACACTACTTTCTAAAGTGCTTTATTACCTCCATTCTTTTATATAAGTTTGGCTTTCTTTATGGCTTGCTTTATAAACTAATATGTAATCAAAATTGAAAACATGTATTTGAATAAGATGTAATCATTGCTTTTTCTATAGCCACTAGACTGAGATCATTTGTTTATTTTAGTCTTTTCAATCTTTACAAATCTTATTAACCTATCAATGAATGAGAATTATTTGTATTTCTAGTTGTTTTTGCTTTATAAATTTTTAGACCCTTTTGTTCATTAAATATAATGTAAAAAATCTTCTTTGTGGATGGATCTTGAGATGTATTTATCTTCTTGCAGTATATTGATGAACTAAGACTTTTGTCAGCATACCATCTTTATAATGTTTTTCTCTTAGAGCCTTTTCTGAGGGATATCAATGCAGTTGTTACAGTTTAGTTATGTTAGTATTTGACTAATATATTTTATTTTTTCCTCAGATTTTGCTCATTCAAAGTTTTTGTGTTCTTATGTATCAAGTGTGTCTCTTACAGACAATACAGAGTTAGCTCTTTCTTTTAAAAATATAATTTGATAATCTCTGTCTTTAAAATGGCAAGTTTAAAATATTTACTACTGTGGATATTAATATGTTTTTACTTGTGTCTTCCATGCTCTTTTTGTTTCTAATGATATGGTTTTATTGGTTAGATATGTTTATCTAATTTCATTTATTTCCATTTGATTGGAATATATAGTCTATATTTTATATTTTTCATGATTACTCTAAAATTTTTATCATGCATATTTTCTTTAAAATCTGAACAACCTAAACAATATAACATCCTTCCAAATAATAAAATATCTGTAGATCATTTTGATTTGCATGTTCTTTTTCCTACTTCCATGCTATGTAATTCTTTTTCTCTCTTCTCTCAGCTACATAAATTAAAATTGAATGCTGCTTTTCCCCCATAGATTGACAGTATGATTACAGTTAATATGCTTATCACTCTTTATTATATCTTTGATGTTCTCCTTGACTTACATTTCTGTTTAGGATGCTGCAGAAATTGTCTTATGTGTGCTCTCTGTGTTAAACAGCCACGTTTTTTAAATCTATGAAGTCTGTTTCACTTTCATCCTTAAAATATGGCTTTACCAGATGTCTAGTTCTAAATTGACCCCACTATCATTTGACTTGCAGAGATGCTATGGAGAAATTTATACTCCGTGTACTTCTAATTTCCTCATAGATGATCTGTGTGTTCCCCTTAATGTTAAGATTCTGTTTTTGCCGTTAAAGTTTAGTAGTTTCACCGTTGCTATTGTTGTCTTTTTCTTGCTTAGTGTACCTTGTGTTTCCTGGATTCTTTTATCATATCTTTTAGGCTCTGAAAACTCAGGTCCTTATCAGCTTAAATACGTATTTCCTTTACTCTCTGATTTTTCATTTTTGTACTTTTACTAGAGCACTTTACATTTTCTCATGCTGCCCTTAATATTTCTTACTGTCTTCCTTACTTTCTACTTTGTTATGCTTCTATATTGCTCTCTACATCATATATATATATGTTTGTGTATATATATATATATATATATATCAGTTTATTAATTTTCTCTTCAATTAAGTCTAAAATACTATTAAGTCAATAGGCATACATTTTAAAATTATATTTTTATTTTTAATTTCTTTTTTGGTACCAGGAATCAAACTCAGGACGTTGCTCTTGCTGGGCAGGTGCTGTGCCACTGAGCTACATCTCTGACCCTGCTTTTATTTTTAAAACTACAGATTTGCTAAAATTGCATATTTACTCCCTAATTATTTTTTCTTTACTGGCCAGGTGATTAATATATCTTTTATTTCTTTAAGCATGAAATACACAGTCTTCTTTATTTTTCACCTGATTGTTTCCAGTCACAGTTGTTAATCATTTAAATATGGCTGGCTGATTCCCTCTCACTGTTGCTCATATTTTGTGTATTTGGTGATATTTATGTATTATTCTTTTATCTAAATCAATGGGAGTGATGAATTTCTAAGTTAGAAAACTTTTCTGAACATACCCGAACTTGGAAGTTATATACAGTTGGGGGCCTGATGAGTACTTGGATGGGAGAAAACTTTTTTGAGAGAGAACTTGTCCACAAAAAGAACATATCTAATCAACACATAGTCCCAGGACATATTAATATATGTTACAAATGGCTCAAAGCGAGGTTTGCAGAAAGCAGAAAGGCTGTGGACAACCAACTGTCTAGGGGTAACCCTGTGTTTCCTGGCTGCCACTCCTGTGGTGCTGACCTAGGGGCCACTCTTCAGTGCTCCTGCTTCAGTTTATATGATCTGCTTTGCTTTCATTGTTTCATATTTCACAAACCCAATATCTACAAGCATCTGTGGAGAATGCTTTGTTCCATAAGATCACTGCTATAGAACACAGCCTGTGTGCCTTAAAGGTTTTGCTCATGATACTGGGAGTGAAAGTTAAATGTCACTTATAACGCTAAATTTCAAATAAACAGTGCAATAAAATAAGTTGAAGTGAAATTAAAGAGGACCCCCCAAAATCAGTGTGGGATTTTAGGAAATAAGGACTAGGATCATTATTTGAAACCTTGTTTCATATATATATATATATATATATATATATATATATATATGTTTGCTTTGGTATTATAGTTTAAAATATGTATTTGTGGCTACGAGAGAATTTGAAAACTACTGTCTTACAAAGCTCATTCTTTGGCCTTTCTCCTTTTTACCTAGTTAAAGCCTTCTCACCTTTTAAATATCTACTCAAATGTCACTTCTTCAGGGAAGCCTTTGTCGTATCAATATAGACTTGATCCTATGGTTAAGTGCTCACTGTCCTTCGTTTTCAAACCTTTATTTCAGCTTGTAAATGAAATTTCACAGTGACATTTGACTAACATTTGTCTTCCTCAGCAGACTACGATGTTTATGAAAATAAGCTGTCCATAACTTTATCGACTATGTATCCCTGTGTCTAACTCAGTGCTTCAACAATCATAAGGACTTCATAAGTGCTTTTCACTAAATGAGTCTATGTTCCTATGAAGCTGTTCCTTATGGCCACATTTTAGTGGCACCAGCAATGCGGGGATGTCCTGCCAGATGTGGTGTGCACATGAAGCCAGTCTTGATGTCCAAATCTTCTGGGAATTAACTCTTTCAACCGCAAAAATACATGCTAGTTTCAAGAGAGCTGGGATGATGATTCAAAGCAGATGAATTAAAAGTGCTTCTCCATTTTAAACAGTGAGCAACTCAGAGTAAATACTGAGAATTCTCTTAACAATCATCTGCTTTCCTGATGGTGTGAGTGCTATGTCCACTACACAGTAGAAATATAAACTAGAGTCTTTCCAAACATTTTCTGCTTCAGCTTCTTGAGAAAGCAAGACTAGACTCTGTAAAACTGGCAATAAGGCATATTAACTACACAATTTTTTAGCAATAATAATGTAATTGTGAAAATTTTGAAGGATCCAAAACAATGTTGGTCTAGGGAGAGTGAGGACGTGCTTCAGAAAGTGGATTAACTAATTATTTAATTATTGCTAATAAGCATAACTCCTTTTTTCTCTCTCATCTTTCATACATATTGCTGACCCTGAATCTGATAATGTGATAAACTGTGGGTTTTGCTATCATATTCAATAGGGAAAAGTGCACTAATGGCAGCCAGTCAGATGATCCTTGATCATTTCTTGTTTTTGACCATAGACTTTTAAAGGACAGTTTTTTGAGGGATTATCAAGGTGCCCTTCCCTCTGTAGAGTGGGTTTCCATGCTTTAAGCATGTAAACAAGCGGGGTGTAACCCGCCTCAGTCCGATGAGCATTCACATATGGAGCTGTCCTGCCTATGCATATAGATTGTCCTCAGCTCAGTAAGGCCTCTCTACCACTACTTCATAGTGAAGCAGAGGCCCTGGTAGCGTGGTATCTTATGACCTTTATAAATGTTTAATTTAATTCACAGCAAGAAACCTACTAAGTTTACAGCCAAAGAAAGCATAGAACCTGTTCTAGGGGAGGTGGTGTGTGATCAGGATGCAAGATTGGTTGTTTATTTTAAAATATATTTTTATTAGTGTCTATTAATCTTATACAATATTGGGTTCAATGTGGTATTTTCATATGTGTATATGATATATTTCTATTATATTTGGTTGTTCCACTTGGTACAAAATTCTAGTTAAATGTAAAAATCATAATGCTTCTTAGATGTTTTTATATTTCTAATGTTAAAATACTTTTTACATTAATGCAAATAAAAATATTTAAATGCTTGACAATCTTAAGAAGTGAGGATGAGTCCTTCCTTTGAGTATGCATATGTATCAATGAGTATGTGATAACTAGGTTTTAGTTCTAAGTCGAGCCAGAACACCAAAACTCTTCCAGAATCATCTAAATACAGAATCCCATCTTTTTAATGAAATTTACCTTTAATCTTTTACAATTTTTTTGTTCATGCTTGATTTTGCAGTAATTTTGTGTAGCACCTTACTATTATGTAGTTTGTATAAAACATTGCATCTGTTTTTCACAGAAATACTCTCTTGCACTCACATTTTACCACCATAAATAACACTTCATTATACTCTTTTTTTACTGCATTTTTTTTTTTTTTTTGCGGTACTGGGGATCGAACTCAGGACCCTGTGCTTGCTAGGCAGGCACTTATTCCACTCAGCTATATCCCCAGCCCCCACTTCATTATACTCTATAATCACAGTGAGCATACATAAGACACAAGCAGTTGTAAATATATATAATGTGGAATCTTGGTCTGCACATAGGTAGACTAGTGGGTTTAGAAGAATGTGGACATGTAGGAGGTTAGTTTCTAACCTTTAGCATGTGTGGACATCAGTGTGTTCTGCAGAGGGGATGGGGTGAGTCAGTGAGGAAAAGGTACAGGGACTAGAAGACATTAAAATATAGAATTTCCTTAAAAGGGAAGTCTGCTCAAGTCCCTATAGGGGAACCGGGCGCTTCCCCTACACAAGGAACAACACCTACATGGTCAAGTTTTCCTGGGCCCAAAGTTAATATAAATTTGTGAAGTGTTTATCTGAGTTTGGGCTGCTATAAAAAAGTGCCTTAGACTGGATGGCTTAGGAACAGTAAAAATTTCTTTCTCACATACCGAAAGTCTGAGATCAGGATGTCACCTTGTGCTGGTTCTGGTGAGGGAGAGCCCTTCTCTGACTTGCAAACTCCAGACATCTTTCCTGTCCTGCGAGGATAAAAGAGCTCTCTGAGTCCTATTTTACTAAGAGCACTAATCCCATGCAGGCAAGCACGAGATCCTTTTGATCACAGCCTGTAGCCCAGACGCGGGTTCTCACTAGAGGGCTGTTGTAGCAGCCCTGTTGTTCCTTTCTCCACCCAGCCTCACTGCAATACAGCAATGAACAGCAACACATTTCTGAGGCCAAAGTCTGCTCATACTGTACCAATCCCAGTGCGACTCAACAACGTTCATGAACATGAATGGCTACAGAGAGGTCCTCAATGGGAGGCCAGGACAGCCACTTCTTTAGTACCTTTCAGTCTATCCATCATTTTGTTCTTATTGAGAATATGTAAGCACCTTTTCCAGCTGATCAGCTGTTTTAAAAACAGAATTTTGTTTCCAAAAAAAGACAAATGCTGAATTGGGACAAAGTGGAAAGAAATGCAATAGATCAATAAAGCCCGGTCCTCTGGACTCAGTCAGTCTCTCACGGAGGCAGATCTGCCTTTCTAATGACCAGTGCAGCTCCCTGTCCTTGCAGTTCCTCACCCAAAATAGTCACAGCTGTTTGACCAGCTGCCTGTAAATTAACATTAAACCAGCCGATCGATTTCCAGATCCTTAGATCATTAAAAACATTTACTCCCTTTTTTGTTGCACTGTCTGATCCTGTATCTCTTGGGTCTCTATTTTTCCCATGAGCAAACTATGCCTTGAGTTTTCCATGCTTAGTCTTGACTTTTTTGTTGCTATTGTATTCTTGATCCTCAGCCTCCCTGCTGTAGCTTGTCACTGACTGATACACTTGCTTTGTCACTGATGCACTAGGTATGACCCGCTCTCCCTGCTCCAGAAGACAACCACGTCTTGGTGAATGTGGTTGTTGTCCTTCTGGCTACCTACCAATGGCCAGCAGCGTTCAAGTCCTACAGCTCTCACTTCCCTGCACCCTCTCTTTTTACATATCTCATGACTTGCATAGAGTACGCTAACGGATCTCCCTGGAGTTATCTTCTCACATTCTGGGCACTTCTATGTCAATCTTCCTGCTGTCACTCTCTGTATTTTGGGAGGAAAAGATACCAGTATTGAATTTTCAAATGTAATCCTTCAGCTCAACACCACCCCTTTAACTTAAACATAGAGAAGCCCTTGGCAAATTCAGCAATCCTGACTTATATCCTCCATTTTTATGGCAAATATTTTACATAAACATATTTTATTATAACCATGTATGAATATTTTTGCCATATTTAAATTATAGGCTTCTTAGAAGCATGTTCTCAATGAAAGTAGTGGTCCAGAGAGGGGCAATGAATTAAATAAATTTAATCACCTAAGAGATTGACTTCTGCAGCTATATTTTATACTCTGATTTCTGAACTTACCAGCCTGTTCATTTCTTTCAAAATATTTACTGAAAGCTTACTAGGTACTAGATAATCTTCCAAGGATTACTCTACCAAAGTAAATAGAACAAATTCTTTTATAGATAATATGTTGCAATGGGGAGTTAGGCACTAACTAAATGTAAATATATAAATATCATGAGGTAAAAGACACCACAAAGAAAAAAGTGGGGCAATGAAGAAACAGGGTCAGAGCATTACTTCTGTGAAGTAACACTTGTGCATTTTGCTTCTTTTGAAGAATAGGATTCCAGCCATCTCCATGTAGTTTTCTCGTTTATTCCATTCTATATTTTTGAAAAGTGTAGGGTATACAAAACTTGTTAGACCCTTAACAAGCAGTATTTGAAAGTGGTAAGAAAAAGTACATCAGACTAAAAGAATCATCTATTTTCCCCCTTTACATATTAAATATGAGAAAAATAAGACAAAATAATTGGATTTCAGTGAATGTAGTATAGTAGTACTGTACTAGCAAATTAGTTTTCTTTTTAACAGGCTTCAACATTGGAACTCTTTAACAGATGTGATCACTTGTAATCCTTTTTGCTTTCAGCAGCGGTGTAGATGACATTAGCAAACCATTTACCCATCATGCCCCCATAAGCACTGCCCTGATGCTTAGCCAGCTCGCGTCTTGGAAGGTCTTTGCTGATAACCACCAGAAGAAGGAGAGGAAGCAGAGGAAGAAACAGGACGGCTCCTGGAGGCACAGGATGTGCTAACCTGGAGCAGGCACTAGGACCGCCCAGACGCCGCTACCAGCCACGCTTCAGCGCCAGGCAGAGGGGCTGAGCCGCCTGTGCTGTTACACAAGAGAGCGGCGGACAGCGGCTCAGCGCCGTTCCCCTGCCGGTGGAGTAGAAGGTATTTACCTGCTATTTATCACTCAGGTTTTGTCGGGCCAATGTGCCATTAGCGTTTCACTTATCTGATGCTCTACCATACTGTCCAGCACTTACTGGGTTACTGTTATTTCATGTTAGTTTCCACAGCTAATGGAAGCAACAGTGCTGTAGAGAAATGGGCTAGCTATTTCCAGAGGCTGCAGTCCGGAGGCATTTGGAGGTGCAGGTGGGTCACAGATCTCGAATGTGCCAGATGGGTGAGTTGCGTCCCTTGACCTTCTACCTCTTTGGAAAAGCTCCTCTAAGGTGCCGTCCACATATTTCATTCATGAAGGAGGAACAACTAAATGATGACAGAACCCACTAATTATGGGTTGGAAACTCCACTTTGGGGTGGCTGTGGGTTTGCAAGAGAAACTGGATTTGCAGAGTTTGGGTGGGAAATATTTTGCTTAGAGCTGCAAACAGCTTGCTTGGTTTCTGCTTTCTGTTTGCAAAGCTCAAAAGCAGTCCTTTCCAATCATTGCTGTGCTGCAATGTAGGAGTCTTTTTAATGCTTAATTTTATTTCTGCAGTTCAAATATTCTTAGCATGAATGTGCCCTGCCAGAAATCTGTTAAGCCATTCTGTGCCTCCCAGAGTAAAGCCACTGGAGAGAAACCTGGTTTTCTTTCTCTTGACCCCACCATACCGAATACTACCATTAGCAGATTGCACACAAAAACATGTTTTAGAAATAGCAGTCTAAGATTCTATTCTCTTTGACAATAGCCTATGGCTATGGGTAAGGGAGTAGTTTGGTATGAGAAAACTCGGATGAGTAGGATTTTATGAAGAAAAGTAGAAGTTTTCTTTAAATGTTTTATAAATCAGTGGAAGAAGCTTTTGCCAGGGCCTTGGTGGCAATTTCAGGTATTGAAAGCTTTTTGAAAACTTTAACACCCTATCAAATATTTAGGAGTGATTATTGCCTTACTAACTATGTTTATATATCTCATGTAAGTGTAATATGTAAGTGTATTCATAGATGAATAAAATATTGTGTCCTACACAGTAGTCGACGCCTGGGAAATTTTAAGATAGACAGGGCCATACTTTTTACCTCAGGAAAGAAAATAACACCCAAGTGCAGGACACCATCAACCTTGAAACATGATGTTAATGAAAGCATGTATTGAAGAACTTCTAAAGTACTTTTAATATTAAAAAATTTGTATATTTAAATAGCTTATATTTGACATGTTGAAATACTTTAAATGAGATTTGAAGATGTTTAAGAATCAAAATTTTGAAAATATAGCTGTAGTTCTCCTAAAATTATTCATGTGGTTGGGGAAACAGGGACAGGCTATGTGGGAGTGAGAGAGAAGAGGCTAAGCCTTATTTTATTGTTCTATACATTTCAGTGTTTTGAGTCTTCTCTAATACTTACCATACAACATATTACCAAAATTGCTTTAAATTGAACTGAAGTCACAAATGGCTGTAATCATTAATTGCCTGGATCTTTAAGATGCAAATGAAAAAATACATATAAAAAACCCCAACATGTTAATATTGGTGTATAATATTCCTTAGGCAGGGAAAATCCTTTTTGATGATAATGCCTAGATTCTGCAAGAGGTTAAAGAAATCCAATTGGTTATGGTAATCAACTTTATTATTTTCTGAAGCAAAAGTAACTGTAAACTTATTTGGGTGTTGGTATAAGTGTATACTACATAACTTTAGAATCTCTGTGTGACTAAAGCATCCCCCTTTTTTCTTAATGTTTTATATTCTATGTCAGAAAAAAATGACTCAGTTCTTAAAATTAGAACTTTATGGTTTTGAAAATTTACAGCCTTAAACTTCAGTTTTATGCCATACTTATCATTATATGTGTCTTATCATAAATAATTGTGAGATGGCTTCCTTGTATGTAAACCTGAAGATTTATTCGTTTCAAAGATGATACAGAAAAATACTCCAAGAACATAGACTTTATTCAGAATTTGACACTCTTCTCAGAATGTGAATTTTGTCTTAAATTTCTGACTTGAAGCCAGTGGGCAGGCCTCATGCCTGAGGACAACGGTTGCAAAGCTTAAGTCTGGAAGTGCTAGAAAACAAGTGCGGCTTAAGCTAAAGAATAAAAAACACAGGCTAAGCTTGATGTGTTCAAGTGTGAAATCAGTGATTATCTGGTGATTTTGACGACAAGGAATAACCCCCCGAGACCTTGGAAAGATTTGCTGCCTGATATGTGGGAATTTTGATATTATCTAGATTCACTGGATAGTGGCAAGGTAGAGTTTCCTAAAAGATGAATTTTAGCACATATTTTTATTAAGGGAAATTCAGCGAACAGTAAATCTTTTCCATCAGTTTCACTGTTGGTAATGCTTTTCTCCCCCCTGAAAAACAGAACATTTTCCCCTATAGGAATTCTCCCATAGGTAGCTACTTAGACATCTTTGGAATTTACACTGCTAAATCCCCGATGGTAAAGGGAGACTGGAGCATCAGCTAAATTGTTTTGCTGTTGCAATTTACAATTATTTCTGTCCTCTAAAGATACATGATTTGAATAAAAATGTCCTTCTTTTCAGAAAAATGGAGTAAGTCAGGCAGGACTAACTTCCAATGGTGACACTGGGGGAGACACTCACTGGTGTTGAGCGAATAAAGAAATTAATATAAAAGAATGACACACTGTCCTGCTTGTTCTGTTTTAAAAGATAACTACAACCTTAACACAAATGTTTTAGAAGTGGTTGGTCACATACATGAGCCACAATAAACAGGAGTGTCATGAAACTTGAGGTTTTCTTTTGAAATTCCATTATGATTTCCACTTGTTAAATACAAGATTTAAATGGAAGAAAATCAGAGAATATCAGTGGCAGGCCGGGTCCATTTCATTTATAGTTGGGTGAACCTGGAAGGACAAAGCTACATATTTTGTTGCAGTATAGCAGAAAAGGGAGGTTATTATTCACATAGCTTTGGGAAAAATTTTTCTTAAAAAAGGTCTTGTAATTTCCATAATTAAATATTATTCATGAAAGGTTGTAGGTATAGCAAAAAGGTTTTAAATATAAGCATGTTCTTTGAATATAAAAGACCAATTAACAGTCTGAAATAAGTGCCTCCATTTGTTAATAAGTAGTTTAGGCCATAAACTCTGAGCCTAACCATATCTTGTACCCTAACTCTATTGTAATGTGTACCCACACCTGAAACCTAACCCAAACTCATACTGGATCACAAACTCAAACACAAACCCGTTATCCTTCCTGTTTCAAACAAATGTATCTGCTGTGGGCATGGGACACCATAATACACTCTTATTCCCTTCTTTTTAGATCATTAATAAGAAGGAAGTTAAACAAAAACCATAAGAAAACTTGTTGATAAGTATCAATCACGATTCCATAGATATTTAGGTGAAAATGAGCTTGGCTGTTCCCCAAAATGTAATGAGATCATTGTACTTTTTACTGTGGAATTAGTGTAAAAATTTATGGATGCAGAATTTAAAATCTTTGAATTATCTTTCTTTAACAGATATTTGTTAAGCCCTCCCTGCACCCCAGGTATGAGAGTAAGAACAGTAGACAAGATATGTGCCACGTTGCAGGATAACCATTCTTCATTGGAATATTGGCAAAAGGCAGGAAACCACCATTAACCAAATACATTTTCATTAAAGTTATTTTATTCTATAGCTTCTTACAAATTAAATAGACCAGAAAATATCTGATAAATTTTAACTTGAACATTAAAAGAGCACTACAGTAAGGAGTGGTAGCATGCTGCAATAGAAAGAGTGCATGCTGGGCGTGGTGGGGCACCCAAGTGACTCCAGCTGGGAGCCTAGGTCTGAAGTACCACAATTTGAGCCACCCCCCCTCAAAAAATCAGACTTAGTTTTAAAAGTCCTACCTACTACAATTTTATACCTGAGATGCACAGGAAATTTACTCTTGAGTCCTCTTAGTGAAATTTTACAGACTTTGGCAAGAGAAAAATGAGAACACAAATTGACTATCCATGATAATATACCCTATGGGCAAATTTAATTTCCATTATAACTCACAAAGTGTTCGCAGTTTACAAATTTACTTCCTTGACTACCTGGTCCAATAAACAAGAACGTGAATATCTCTCTTGCATCTCTTTCTTTAGATTCTATTGATAATTCTATTATAGATTTAGGGGAGAAAATACGATTTCCACATGGACAACAGAAACATAGAACATTATTTTCATGTCTTCAAAATACCAAACCTCCATTGGGAGCTTTGTTAGGTGCAGATATGCTTGATTTTTCTTCTCTGCCAAACTACCAACCCAGCAGTTGGTAAGGAGTCATTGTGGGGCTATCCCTCCAGAGAATGCTGGACTAAGATGAATATACCCGGCAGGGTAGACACATGTTTCCTGATAAGACTGGGCTTAGCTGCTTCTGCCCATCAAACAACTTGAGAAGCTCAGTTGAGGTGAATATGGCACTGTATGGTGCACAGCAAAGCTCAAGTTCGAATGGATGAAGCAAGTTCATTGATGAAAAAAGTAGTCCATTGATAGTTGGAGCAATTCACATCTAACACATGTAAGGTTTTGTCATCTTGTTAGCATGCAGCCATAAGACACATACCTTCACACAACCACTTGCTTCTCTTAACCAATGGCTATAGTTTAGTTATTAAATGGGAAATTCTGTGGGATGACTTTTAACTGTTTTGCTCCTACTGCTCTTAACAATACTACTAGGTATAGTAACAAAAATTGTTTAACAGTGTCTATCCCTAGTCATTTTATAGGAGAATATTAATCTTGGATGCTGTCAGCTAGACGTAGTTGAGCCTAGATGTAGCTATCACCTGGATATAGTTGGTTTACTCTAGCAGAAAAACTTCAAAATAAAAAACTAAACTTTTTTTAAAATTTGAAACAGCCTCGGAAAATAAAGAGGGATGGCTGGAAGGGGCAGACCTTGATGGATCTACGCTTAACTTAATTCAACTGACTTCCTGATCTTGTAGAAGACAGTGAAACTCCCCAGAGTGGCAGCCACAAACAATTTAGTGAATACAAATTAAAATCTATCCTTGTGCAAGCCCACGAGAGAGCAAAAGCCTTTGCTGAGGGTGGAAAAAAATCCCCAAACCTAGTCAGAGTCAGATTAGGAAGAAACATTTAAATCCACTGGATCTTGAAACTCAACTGTTTAAACTCAACCTACATCCCAGGTACTCTCAATCTGTATGTCCTCAGAAATGTCACTTGATATGCTTGAGGCTTAGTTTCTTTTAGTACTATGCATGACAGTTGAATATTATGATAGTGAACAAAAATGTTAGGTAGTATTTTGCCATTTTCTTTGATCATTTAACTACCATTCAGCTGTTATGCTTGAAATAACTCTCAAAATCTGGAAGGAATAATGAATTTGAGAAAATCATTCTTTTGTATATAATACAATACTGAAAATAGGTACTAATGTTATATATCAACTTTTTTTTTTTTTTTTGGTACCCAGAATTGACCTCAAGACCTCCCACTTGTCAGGCAGGTGCTTGTGCCTCTGAGCTATATCCCTGGCCCCATGTTGTTGGCTTTTTTTGAGACAGGGTCTTACTATATAGTTCAAGCTGGTCTTGAACTCACTATGTAGCCCAGGCAAGCCTTAAACTCACAGCGATCCTCCTGTCTCAGCCTCCTGAGTGCTGGGATTATAGGTGTGCACCACCATGCCTGGTTCTATACAATGACTTTAAAAGCTAATCTTCAATGGCATGCATCAGGCTATCTGTGTAATTCTTCTCCCTCACATTTTAACTCATATCAATTGCTATCTATCTGAAATATAAAAAAATCACAACTGTGTTGCAAATATGTTACAACAACTATGAATCTTTTCACTGTGAACAGTTTCTTTTGTTTTTTCATTTACCAATAGTATCATAAAACAACAAAGACAATGCCATAAAATATTCCTGTATTTGTTCACATGAACATTCCTGTACCAAGATGAAGTCATCATGCAACCATTGGTTAACCTTAGAACTGCTGCACAGGGGCTGAAATACTTTGAAAAAAGTCCAATTTTAAATTTGGAATGTGATTTTATTGATGATGTTTATGAAGATATGGCGGATTTTTCTAAAGTCAACAGTTGAAGATCAAAATCAAAATGGACGTTATCAATAAAACTGAGGAAGGGGAACATATCGGTTTTTACAAGTCCTCCAAATTCAGCCAGGTTGTAAAAGACATGACTACAAGGCTGTAAAAGGGAACATATGTTACAGCACTTACTGGAAGCTTCAGCATCAGTGGACAGTGTGATGTGGCTGCTGCAGAGTAAGCAGAGGTTTAGGCTGCATTCAAGGAAGCAACTGGTCAAGACCATGGGAGTTAGAGACACATGATCCACTCATTCAGGGGTGGGTGCTCTATGAGTCTGTTCAGTTCTGAGCTCTGTATGTTAGAAACACTCTAGAGTCATTCGAAATCAAAGACAACACAAAAATGTCTGACCTTTTCACAGGATGAATGGGGCATCTTTGAATAGGGCAAAGACAGTAGTTAGGAATGACATCGCTCTGCTTTTGACCTTTCTTCAACAATTGGAATGGTTGTGACAGGAGACACCAACAAGACTTGTATTTAAGGCACAATGACAGGGAACCATTGCTAGATTAGCGATGAACTTAAGGCAGACAGAGCTCAATGGCCACATGAGGGACAGTGTGTCCTACAGCACAGTGGAGTGCCTGAGACTCTACAGTATGGGAAGAGCAGGTTTATGGAATCAGGTGAATCTAGAGCCCTCCTCCATATCTGCCATTTACAACTTCTTAACTCTCTGGTCCGCACTTCTTTATGTGAAAAATAAGAAGAATATCTCACAGGAATATCAAATTGTTACATAATATATGTAAAACATTTATAATATAGCAGGTGTCCAAAATGTTTCCTTTTTTCATCCTTCCTTCATAGGCAATGTTCACTCTTTGAGTGAACATCTACATTTTAAGGAAAGTGTACTAAGTTTTCAAGTTGCCACAAGGTGGTTAGCTAAATAACTTTTGGTATATCTTACAGTGTTGAAATTCCACATAAACAAACAACACTGGATTTTTTTAGGTGTTTTATATGTTCTCAAAAATGTAACTTCTTTTTCTAGGTAATGTATTTTTAAGATATTGGCTTATAAGAAATTTAAATAATTACTTTAAATGTAACTTATGGAAATAAAATCAATTTTCTGCACACTCAAGCAATGGAAAAAGACCCCAGTACTGAAATTTCCTGACATCGTAGGTGGGAGGCCACAAAGGCTGTGAAAGTTACCCTGAAAATGATTTCAAGTCATTTCCCTTTACATAAAACAGCCTCTATTTTCACATACTAAGTCCAGCAGGTTGGAAATTTACCATTTTTTATGTTGAGGAATAATAATTCAAGTTAGAAATACTCTAGGCTCACTCTTTCCCCAAGTCACTCAATAGCCTGCTTATATTTTAAATCAAAAACTCTAATATCAAGAACCTTAATTTTGCCAAGTGTCACAGAGAGTCTTCCTATTTAAATTATGATGCTTTTGTCATTCAGTGGATGACAGCAACATTAAGAAATGATGGTTCACTCAAGCAAACTTTTAATACATCTCACTGAAATATCACACCATTGCTTTTTCTAAGATTTGCATGAGAAGCTACACTTACCAAGAGGGCTTTTCATATAGCCTGAACTTTAAATATAGCCAGTTATTATTGAATGTATGTATAATGGTTCCTGTATTTCACATGTACACAACAGAGTTGCTTTTCAAACTGATTCATGCATAAGAGCATGTACGCATGTGCACACACATACACACATACACAAAATACCCCATTAGGAATCTGTATTTATTTATTTTGAAATTTTTATATACAAAAGATTGAATGTAAACACCATTTACCCATATATTGAAGGATATATAGATTCAATTCTACTGTGAGAACACTTGAGAAATATTGCTATAAGTTTTTTGTGTAATAAACTCTATTTTCAAATTGTGAATCAGCATTGTTCATTCTACAGAAATTTTCTTTATTTAGTAAGAATACTTTTACTTGTTCAACATGTTTTTTACCAGTTTTAAAGTACATATATTTTGTATAGAATCTCCAGTCTGGTATTGGCTTTTCTTTACTGGCAAGTACACAGCAGAATAAAGAATAAAAATCCGTGTTGATATCTACTACCTGCACTGTCATTTCAAAAATATTTTATTTAAAGAAATAGGGTCTCTAAAACATAGCTAAAACAGCAAAATTCATTACCAGATTGACATACTTGTACAGGAATAGACTATGTATAATGTGGAAAAGCAAAATATAAGTCTTTCAAGACACAGAAAATTAGGGTAAGTCTTTTACAACATGGAAAGTTAGGGAAAGCTAACTGATTTCAAATTCAAGTTCACAAATATGTATTTAATTTTTTTAAGTGAATAAATAAGGGAAGGTACATAGGGTGCATTTCTTAATTTTCAAGAGCTTTAGTTCGGTTAATGGGCTGCCTTGAAGTAAGGTAATGAAAGTAATATGCGTAAAAAGAAATTCTATATAAAGGATTTATAAGACAAAACTGAATATTTGTAAATCCTTATCCTATATTGTTTTAAAGTAATTTAGATCTTTCCTTTTAGATATAATCAAATATATTACTAAAATTAATTTTTTTATATAGTCTGGGAGAATCTACTACATTTAGCAATAGCGTGACCTGCAAGAAAGAGCTTTAATTAAAATTGATTTTAGTTATATATCTTGTGGCACATAAAGTGAGAAAATATGCACTGCTTTGCTACTACTGTTCAAAATGTTGATGACCCTTAATTTTATGCAATGTTTGTCTCATTTGGGATATTAAAATCACTTTCACAGTTGGCCAGATGAAGTGTTACTAATCCACCCTATAGCTCCCTGAGTTTGTAACTACAACCTCTACACAAAATACATATGTCAAGTACAAAGAACTCTGCAAAGTTCTGAAAAGTAGGTAGAAACAAGAGAATTAACTAGAAATGCCAGGAACAGAGCAGTGACTGAGCAGTGAGTTCCCTGGTGTATTTATTGCTTCACATACACCCAGCTAGAACAGTCTGGAACTCAAAGCTTTGAATAGAAGCATACTAAAAAACTCCAGAAAAGTCAGCTTCCTCTGTCTAGAGCATGAGGGAGTGTGTGTGTGTGTGTGTGTGTGTGTGTGTGTGTGTGTGTGTGTGCCCAGAAATCTGAGGACTTTTAGCCAGTACCAGCAAGAGACAGTAGCCTTACCCCCAACTCGGTGGGGCTGCTCTTGCAGACTACAACAGGTGGAACTCAGGGTACCCATTAATTCAGGATGCTATATCTAGCAAAAAACAACACAAAACAAAGCCTCAGAATTGGAAGCAAAATAAAGATATTTTCAGTGAAAATAAAGTACATTCCCATTGCTAGTTTTCTTTTAAAGTAAATGCTGGATGAAGTTTTTCAGGCGGAAGGGAGATGATAACAAAGCAAAGTGTAGAAAGCTGGCAATTAAGAAAAGTTAGCATTTACCTTAACTTCTTTTCACCAGTGTTGCATGTTTATATCTGGTAACCTGAACAACTACTTTAAAGACAACAGTATGCAATATAACAACCATTGGTGAATTTCTACCATCTTGTTTAGTGAAGCTCTGTATCATTTCTAATGTATTTTATATTATTTTTATTCTCTCTGATGGTTTGATCAATCTTGCATTCTTACATCTGGTCATCTCAGCAACTTCACTGAACATAACAACATGCAATAGAACAACCACTGTTAATTCCTGTCATTTTATTTTGAAACCCTATACCATTGTTGTGTGGTTTTGTTTCTGTCTATGTTGTTGTTATTGTGACATTTTTATTCTCTTTAAAATAAAAATTACGAAAAAGAAAAGTTAGCATTTAAGAAAAAAGCATTAGAAATCTTAAAATTCTGAAAGTACATGGATAGACAGTTTTTCACCTTGTGTCTTCATTATATTGAAAGTAAAATTATGTGATGGAATTAGGTTTATGCTGATATAATACCTGTAAGAAATACTTAATAAAGGGAATATTCGATGGGACCTGTATTTTGTAAATTTTCTAGTTATTATTTGCATAAACAAAACACAAACTTTTACTATGAAGAGACTGTGGAAAGTTTAAAGGAAAGTTCAGATGTATGTAATGCAGTATGAGGAGTTTAAGTATTTATCTGTGGAAATACTGATGAGAGAGAACAGAAAAAAAAAAGGAGAAAATGAAATTCTAAGGGTTAAATATTAACAGTTTTGTGGATCAAGGCCTGAAGAAAAATACTGAATGCTGTATACTCACAAGCAGGGTACAGAGACAGGAGGCCACATCCTAAATGCTTCAGAGATAGAGTGTGTTGTAATAATGACAAGAAAAGTGTGTGTGAGTTTAAAAGCACCATCCAGTTAAGATACTAGAAAATGACAACACAGGCAAGTGAGAAAATTACCTGACTTACAGCATTCTAAAGTACTTTGCATTGAGGATTGGATAATTGTGTCCACTAAGTTCACGTATTGTTACATCAAATACAAATGTTACAAATGTTGTAGAGACAAAATAGAATTTTAAAAATCATAGACAAATAGCAAATGAGTAAGAACAAGACAACAACAAAAACCTATTAAAAAGAAGCACAGAAGAAACGCACCATATCAGTGAGTATGATGCTACCAATGGACTATTTATTTTGACTTTAAAAATAATTCTCTTTTATGCTTGGTACAAGAGATACCTGAAAGGCATAATGACATAAAAAAGTTGAAGTTTCAGTTGGAACTTGCCTCACATAATTACTCTTCAGCTTGTGCCTTTTGCAGTACTTCTGGGGGAACAGTTATACTAACTTACAGAGGACTTTCTGCTCTCTCTTTATTATATAATACTAATTTTTTAAAAAGCAAAAGTTATCATTTGATATTTTGCTATAGCTAAAGCCATATTCATGTTTTCTAGAAATAACATTTTCTGACCAGAAAATACTATATCTTTAAAAACTCATTTCTAAGATACCTAATTCAAAGTGTTCAGTTTGTTTGATAAAAATCAAAACAGAGGAAACAAAAATACCTTTGTTTACCTCACTGTTTCTATAGATTTAGAAAACAGTGGTATAATGCATGGACATCTAACAGGCATTACATGAAAGGTGGTATAGCAATAATCCTAGGAGGCAAATTTTAAAGCAGAAGGCATAATTGAGATTTTAAAGGTTTGGAAAACAATGTTAAAAGTTATAATTACCCCGTAAAATATATCCATTCTGAATCTCTAAATACCTAATAGCATAAGCTAAAATCTATAAATGGAATACAGAAAGCAAGGCAATATGGGCAAATCCACAACATTAGTGAAGATTGGACCAAAAGTATTTCATGAAGTGAGCAAAATTTAACAAGGACATTGAAAATTTGAACACTTCAATTTACAGACTCAATCTAATGGTATAGGTATATATGTTTTTTTTTTTTTTTTTTTTTTTTGCGGTACTGGGGATCGAACTCAGGACCCTGCGCTTGCTAGGCAAGTGCTTATTCCACCGAGCTATATCCCCAGCCCCTGTATAGGTATATATGTGAAACTTGCTACCAATAAGCATTTTTCCCTAGTGTCTTGTGTAAAGGTTTAGATAAAACAGCTATCATCTTATACTGAAAACATTTAACATTTTTCCCTCTGAGCTATATCTCTCTGACAACCAAATAAATGATTTAAACTGGTTGTGGAACAAATTTTCTGTTTTGCAGTATATCCACGATTGTCATTCTGATGTCAAATTTCTACTAAATCTACCCTGGTAACTACAATGCTTTGTGAGTAAAGTTTTATTTTCAAGGTTGGAATCAACCCATGATGGGATTTAAGATGGCATGTATTGCAATGGCCTTTTTTTCATTTTACTTCATTATTAATTTGAATCGACACAATAATTTACATATTTATGGGACAAAGTGTGATAATTTGATACATGTGTACAATATATACAATGATAAATCAGGATAGTTAGCATTTTCATGTCCTTAAACATTTTTCATTCCTTCGTGTTTAAAATCTTGGACTTTCTCTCCTCTAAATCTTTATAAAATATACAATAAATTATTGTACAAAATAGCCACCTGAAGTTACTATACAGTACAAGCAATTAATCTTCTTAGTGTTATTTGCTTAATATAGAAAAAATCTTAATCACTGTATAAAATAAATACCAATCAAATCTTCTATTAATGCAGCTCCAAAATGATATATCTGGCATCAGGAATTTTGTAGGTGTTAGTTGTATCTCTGTTATCTTGCTTTTCATTTCTTTTTATATTTTACTTTATTAGTACGTGTTTGCAGTACATACCAAGTAAATTCACTGTGAGAGTTTGTATATGTGTATAGCACATCTGAGTTCTTTTTATTTTGTCCCCCCTCCCTTCCCATCTTGTCCTGGTTCCTTCACAGCTTCTGTTTCCCACTTACAAAAGCTCTATTTCCAGTTTTCTTCAAATCTCTGCTTTTTCATTCCTTCCTCCCACCCACTCCTTCCATCTTTTCATCCCCTTCTTATTTGAAAAAGACCTCTGAGCTTATCTCTCTTTGGTCTTTATTTAAAACTGAGTTAAGAATAAGTTTAGAATATAGGACATCTTGTGAACCTTAACAGAGCATTCTAAGAATTTTCCTTTAGAAAATTTTAGTTATTAAATTTTTCCATTTGTCTACATTCAAACTGAACGAAAGTTCTAGTTTAGATGTGTAGTAATTTTGCTGCCAGTCTAACAAGGGTGGGAGTCTTAACATCTGAGCATTACATATACTCTCTGATACAAAGAACAGCCCTATTTTATGTCTTGACAAGAAGAAAACACTAGAAATCTAGACATAAGTCTTGTATCTTTGATGTGTATGTCAGAAGTTATCTATCTGAAGTAGAAGTGCTTGAATTAAAGAGCAGTTGCTTTGGGCAAAACCATCATTTAAATGGTGCTTTTTAATTTAGAAGGAATAATGATATTAGAAAGATTTGGCACATTCCAAGTCTGTTCATGTTCTTGTCAAAATGTTCGTGTTTCCTTCTTCCAATAATATTCTACTTCCACTTGTGTAATCTAACTTTTTAGTCTTAGAATATTTAAACTGAAGTTTGGAAGAGACTTTTGAAATCTTCCCTAATGCTCCCAAGTCTAAGGATTATGAACTTGAAGTTCCAAACAGTCAAGTGTAGAGCTGATGATATACCAGAGGTCATGATATACCAGATCCAAAAGATAAGCCACAATGTATTACTTGGCAGCTATTGTACCAACACATAGTTTTGGTGAAATCTAATTTCAAAAGGAAAAATAAAATCTCAGGTAAGTATGAAATAGGCAAATGGAAAAGACTCCCTTTAACTCAGTTAATAGAGGATATAAAAACATGTAGTTATCAATTCAGAGAGCATTTATGAAATTAACTATATTTTAATCAATTTTTTAAAAAATTTATTGCTGAGATTTCAAAGTGAAAAGCATAGTTAACCTTTGTGGTTATCTCTTTCCTCAAGTAAAGATCATTTGCATTTCTGTGATTCAAAAGTATAAATTCACAAGTAAGTCCATTAAATCTTGTTAGTAGTAAAAAACAAGATGAACTAAGTTCTTGCCCTTAAGCCATCAAGACTGGCCTTTGACTCTACATTATTGAGAGTACTTTCTTCTTAACTTGCACCTTATCTCATGGCTTAGATCAGGAGTCAAACCAACCAAGACTCTGTGCCAAATCTAGCCCATCACCATGATCTCAAGATAACAAGTTTAATATGACCATTTCCATAGGTGTATCAAGAGCAACAATTAATCATATAGTTATTTTTGACTTTGTCAGTATAGGGCTTTATAGATTTTGTAGCCAAAGCATTCATTTCTGTCTGCAAATTTCCACAAGGAATTTTGGACTAGACCTTTAATCTCTCTTCCTGACCTATCCTAAAGCTAGAAAGGTAATCTCGAAATATTCTCTTCACTAAATTTCATCTGTAGTACCTATAAATAAAAAAGTGCAATCTTCAGTCTAGAGATACCTAAATTTGCTAAGTTTCTCAACCTTCCAGGAAGTTACCTCTTTACCAGTCCTTTTGCTTTGGAACCAGAACAATTAGTTGTTTCCTGGGAAGTCTTCACAGGCATCAGTTCCACATAGGCTCTTTAATTAGGAGCCCTTACACTTGACTAAGTAAATTTTTTTTCTCAAACACGAAACTCCTGGTATAGGCTTGGTGGCTATATTGATTTATGCTGTTATATTCTGGCTGAAAATGGGAATAAATTTTTATTGATCCTATACAAATAATTTATTAACATAGAAAGTAAGGAAATTGAAGAAATAATGTGCCTCCAAACTCTGAGTGGGTCAGTGAAATATGAATTTAGATCATTTAGTTTCGATTTATAAAACCATCTACTAAGAGAATGATTAAATATATCCTATGAAGAAAGATAAAGGGTTTCCTTACCTAATTATTTTAAAAAAGCGGTAAAACACCACCATATTCCAGCCAAATAACCACAGTGCAATTTTTGTCATGAATTCATTTGTTTTGCTGAATTCTTATTGCTCTGAATCTAGGGTCAGCAATCTCTTTTCATGTAAGATGTCTGCTAGTGGACAAAAGCCCAAGAAATCATGATTTGCTCCACTGGTAAGGTCTGAAAGTATCCCAAGTCATGTGAGTTGAGAAACCTATCCACAACAGTCTGTTTTTTAGCAAGTATTTGGTACTGCAGACTTTGTTTTATAAGACACTAGTACTGTTCTTATTTAAGATAGAAATTCTGTGTTATACCTCAAAGGAGAGATTTCTTCAGACAGCACTAAGAGGCAAAGCTTTATAAGACTCAATGGCCTTGGTTCATCATTCTGATAACCGCTAATGCCGTAGAGAACAGTAAGTTTCTCTGATAGTATGTCTTAATGATTTCACCAATGTTTTCCCTGAGGTTGTGAGCAGATTATACAAGGCATTGAGGAATCTCCAAGGTGTTCACAAAAATTATATAATTTATGAATTTGTATTAATACTTAGGTTTAGAATAACGAGGACTTAACATCTCTTCTGATTTTAGTTTCTCCTATACAAATTTTAATAGTATTGAATAGGTTAGTAAGTGTTAAGATATTAAACCATGAAGTCAGTTGTTTGTAGCATCTTCCTTTTTTTAAGGTAAAAGAGTAAATGTTTGACATTTCTCAAGTGCTTGCCAGAAAAGTTTAAAAATAATTTTATGAGTAAATTTTGGGGACTACAGGAAATGACCTGTAAAAGTACTTAAATATTTTTAAATCATGACTTTTAAGAAAATATAAAATGTACCTATATAAATACTTTTGCATAACTTGCTATTAAGAGAACCAGTAATTACGATTGGTTTAGAAAAAAAAGTGAGAAATTATATGGATGTACATAATTTAACAAAGAGGTTAGGATAAAATTTCTAAGTTAGATTACATCACAAAAATTGCTAATATTTACCAGCCATAAAACTTTGGGGTTATTCGTTCTGCTACACAAAAAGTATTTGCATATATAATGGACAAAATTCTAGAAATTAATATGTAATTTTCCTAAGTATGGGACACTTAATTAGTAATAAAGAATGGGACAAACTACATTTAGACTTAGCCCTACCTACACTGACCAATGAGAAGACACTAGGTAAATGTACCAACTTAAGTATATGTTTAAAAATTGAATTTTAATGATAAAAAGTTAGTTGCACAATCAGACTCTTCACTTTCCATGTCTTTCACAGATACACTTGCTTCAGATAAGTTTTCTGGTAGTTTTGTGATAGAATTTATAACCATTAAAATTAAGATTAATAGAAAATATCTGCTGTATGAAAAGGCTACACAGAACAATATGCCAAACTGGTAATTTTATGAAAAAATTAATAATACATGGTGTTTTTGGTAGCTTTATATCCTAAAGAAACATTTCTTTAGAGCAATATGCACTTCTTCAAATGTACGACATTACCAAATATACTATGTATATTTAGTTTACTCCATATAATTCAGTCACTCTCATAAAACCATGCATTCTGGGATATTATCCAGTAAAACCAACATATTCAAAACAGGGTATGGGGCAGGACAACCATACAGCATAAAGACACTTTTGCTTCACATAGAATTTCAGTTTTCTATGCTTAATTCTGATAAAATGAAGTTGCAATATTGTTGCAAAGGTAAAGTCCATGCTAAAGAGAAAGCCTAGGTCTTATAATAACACTGGTGCAGTAAGGACACAAAACATTACACAGCAGAATGCTATTAAAATTGAGAGAGTTAATTTTGTAATATAGAACTACTTCACTGTGGGTATCTCATTAGTAAAATTAAAGCACTATTTCCCTGAATTTCATTATTGTAAATTTTGCCTTTTAATAAACACATTCCTATTAATAGCTATTAGTTGCCTATATATATATATATATATATATATATATATATGCAGAGTCTGTCCATATGGAGGGTGCAGATTAGTAAAGAACATAATTTTTTATAAAGGATCGATTAGGTATAAACATTATGAGTTTTATGAAGTAGTACAAGAGCCTATGAGCCTAGTCTGCTGGTATTGGCTGGTGTGAATGTATAGACAGATGTATGGACAAGAAAGTGATCTTTAAGAAAGTTAGCTTGGAGCAACCCCACAGACTGGATTGGGGCCCTGGGAGTGCCTTGCTGGGGCTGAGCCCAGCAGTACTCTAGGGTGACCCCGAGAACTGGACCAGGCCTCCAGGAGCGCCGCTTTGGGGTGGAACCTAGCAGTCTGTGGGGCAACCCCACAGACTGGATTGGGTTCCTGGGAGTGCCTCGCTGGGGCAGAGTCCAGCAGTGCCCGGGGTCTACCCTGAGAACTCAATCCGGCCTCTGGGAGTGCGTTGTTGGGGTGGAAGCCAATGGTCTGCAGGGGCAATCCTGCTACTGGTTTGGGTCCCCGGAAGTGCCTCCCTGGGGCAAAGCTCGGCACTGCTCAGGGGTGACCCGGAGAACTCAGCCAGGCTCCCGGGAGTGCCTCATTTGGGCGGAGCCCAGCAGTCGGGG
>PVLD010015384.1:0-17500 GCA_004027595.1 Dinomys branickii | reverse complement strand
TCTTATGTAAACAGTATTTCTTTCCTGTAAGTGAGGGTCCTGCCTTGAAAAAGGTATTGACTTTAGACATAGCTATGAGTGTCCCAGTAGTCAAACAAAGGTTACTCCTTTTGCCTGGAAAAACAACTGCAACTTTATTGACCAAATGACTAAACCTTTATTTATAGTATCAACCATAGACCATCTAATTCAGATATCTAAGTGAAATTAAATTTGATGGCAGATTTTTATATTAAGTAATGAGTAACTTTATCAAAATTTTAGTCTTGAATTTTATTTGGTTCATTTGCTTGGCATCATCTTTCTGTTTTTTTCACATACCTCTTATGATGCACTTATCCCCCAGTCATAAATTTTGTTGTATTTGGCATCTTTTCTAGGATATAAGCACATAATAATCTTTATATTTCAGTGCTTAGCACTGTGCCTGGCAAAGAAAGATGTTCAATCCCTGCTTATTGAGAGATAAAAATAGTGAATAAATGAAGGATCCAAGATTAATGAACATATTAAAAGAATAGAAAAATATAAATTATTTGGCTGATTCTCTCTAATAAGTGAAATTTTCATTTTAAAAGGATATGACTGCATCTCAGTTACTTCACTAAGTAGTATTGAAGTAGCAACGTTTTTTTGAGGATGAAAATATCGACATGATTTCCAACAATATGGCCAAGTCTTATTGAGCACTACCATGTAGAAATCAGCCATACACAAGGCGTACCAGACGTGGTTCTTACATTCTACAAATCAGCAAGTTGAAAAGTCAAAATATGTGCTTAAAATGTAGTAGTCCATAGAGGAAATGTGTGCCAAGTGAGTATAATAAAAAGTGAGAGATACCAGATTGTTGAAAGATAATAGCGAGCAACACAAAAGAAGAAAGCACTTTACATATAGTGTAGGACTCTATTGATTGCTCTTAGATGACCACCCCTAGCTCAGTCTTATTCTGCATACATCTCTCAGTAGTTTACAGATGACTGCTTTTAAAGATATCACTTATATTTTGCACACAAGAAGACATGGGAAGAAGAAAGGGTAATAAGTATATATTAATAACCTACCATATCACAAACATTGCAAGCAAAGTTTTCCATAATGTATCTTCATATTAAAATCATTTCCAGAGCATAATCACATTCATAAGCTTGCTAATGTAATCTGCATCTTTTGCTAGTTGTAGAACAGAACTTGATCTGTCTGAGAACACTGGTGAAAAGTGATTGTATATATTTTTGTGAACTAAACTTCACCTATGTTAAGTGTAAAACTCAGTAAGTCTTAAAAATGTATATCTCAGCATAAGCACAAGATATGAAATACTATCACTCCCCATAGTTCCTTGATGTGCCTTTGCAAGTATACAGTTAGCTTTGTAAGGTGGTGTCAGTTGCTTTCCAAAATGCTTGTTACATTTTACTTTCCCCAGGAGAAAAGAGCGCTAGTTTCTGCATATCTTCATCAGCACTTGCTAGTATTGGTACTTTTAAATTTAGCTCTTCTTGTGACTTTATTGTAGGTTTAATTTGCATTTCTCTGATATGCTGTTGATTTTCCTTATGTGGAGTTATTACATGTATTTATATCTTCTTTTGAGAAATAATCCAATGTTCAGATCATTTACCCAGGTAGATGTGTAAGCATTTCTGGCTACTAATCTTTTGTAAAACAAATATATTGTAAATGTATTCTTTTATTCTATGGTTTGCCTTTTTAATAGCAGTGCTTTAAAAACAGCAAAATATTTTAGATTACCTGTTATTGTCTTTTATTTTTTATTTTTTTATTATTTATTTATTTATTTATTTTTTTGTGGTACTGGGGATCGAACTCATGTTATTGTCTTTTATGGTTTTTACATTGTCTGGTGACAAATTCACAAGACCAGAAGGAGAACTTGTCTCAGGGCTACTACTATGAAAGTTCAATACTTGATCAACTTTGCAAAAGGCAGTGATAGTAAGAATATTCCTACAGCAGTGATTGCATCTTACGCTTTTTATTACCTTTACTCTGGATAATGAAACAATTGACAGTATTGTCCTCCTAACTCCTTAGATGTCTACATAGAAAAAATTATAGAGCCTCAGGTTAGGAAGGATATGATAAGATATTCTTTCCATCTTATATGAGATAAACACTTTAACAGCTGGATCATTTTTTTGAACACACTTGCAGAACCTATTCATCAGAGGCAGCAATGCAGCTTAATTTATCTGGATGCTAGGACAGGAAAGGCAATGAGGACCTTTTCCCTAAGATTTTCATTTATAGGGTGCTGGCTGAGTTTGCACAGCTTGATGGCGGAACATCTCTAGTTAGTGTGTCAGTTACTCGCAAGTGGAGTCAGGCCTCAGGAGCGGCTGAAGTGGTCCTGTGGGGCACAGTGAGAGCTTTCTAATCAGGTAGAATTAGGCACGCGAGCCAGATTAGTAACTTGGGCATGTCACCTCCGTGTCCTGAGCCACAGTCCCCCTCACCTGTAAAATGAGGAGCTTGAGATACATTGCAGAGTAAAGCAGGCTTTCTCTGAATGCTCCTGGTTTTGTCTTGTTGATTGGTGATATAAAGGAGGGAGAAATGGAGGGAGAGTTTTGGTTTTGGCTGCAGTTTTATTAACAGGACAAAGAGGACAAGATTAATACCTTGGTTTTATTTTTTAAACAGATCTTATATAGGCTTTTAGTCATAATAATAATCCATTTGTCTAATTTCATCAGTGGCTATTGTTTTGGAGGTCATGGATATGGAATAATGTCCCTGGAATGTAAAATGTAAGACCTAAGTGGTATCAGTTACTTCCAAAAGTAAGGCGAACAGAGTTAGCTATTGCTAAGTAAGAACATATCGTCCTATGGAAGTTTTGAATTTTTTGCATAAGTAGTCCAAACTTCAAATAACATCATTCACACTACCTCTATCTCTCTGCCAGCCACCAAATACCCCCTCCCACTGTTCCTTAAAGCCTAACAGGTCTATTACCTACTCAGTGTTTCTGTATGTCAGTATAGGGAAAGGTGAATATCTACTCTTTCTCCCCTCTTTATGTACAAAAGTGAGTATGCCGTGCACACTGCTGCACACTTGCTGCACATGAACTAGCCTGTCAGTATGATAGAGTGGCCAAGACAAGCTTCTAAGTATTTTTCCTGCTTTATGTAATATGCTGCTAAAGCAAGCTTTGCAAGCTGTGCTGTAGCTAAAAAGCAACCTACTCCCTGGCTTGATGACTTGGTTCTCTTTTGCCCCAGAGGCAGAAGGTGGCAGTAGGTAAGAGCTCAAGAAATCTCCCTGTAATTTCTGAAGACATATTTTAAAGTTCAACTACTTTCAAAGACAGGCTTAGGGAATTTTGACATTCTTCCTTCTGGCAAAATTAGTCTTGAGAGGTTTGTGGTAGCCTGCAGGCTTAAGCTACAAATGAAAGTATATTCTGGCATAAAAGTTAATGCAGCTTTTTCACTGGAGAGCAATTGCTTTAATATATAAACCCCAAAAGGAAGAAAGAATCTAAAGCAGTCAGTGTTCGGTTTAGTTCAAATAACTTGGAATACTCCTAAGGCAATTCTTTGAAAGGTGAATTAATTGTTGCCCCAGAGGGAGCTGGATCCCTTTTGGAATATTACTTCCTGGGTAAGTTATGGCAGAGACTTTCTATGAGCCATAATAGTGGGTGGAGCAGTGTTAAGGTGACAGCTATAAAAACAGTTTATCTTTGTGCTAAAGTTTATGGCCGTGGTTTCATCTTCCTAATTTTATAAGCATTCTAGCTTGTTTTAAAAACCCAAGTGCATGCATGCACAACTTTCTAAATTTAGAAGAACAGAGGCTGCAGAAAGTTGGCATTAGTGATGTAAACATTAAAAGGTACAAGATTGCTTAAATCATGCATAGTATTTAATAAAGAATTAATTTGTTATTTGTACAATAGATTAACATTCATTTAATGTTTTTGTTTCTATTGATAAATTCATTTGCTTTTTCTGAGCACAGAGCAAGTAATCATAAAAACAGGTGCCTTGGAGACAGCCTGAGTGGTGGGTGGAAGCCAGTCTGGCCTCCACATTTTCTGTGTTGCTAGATGGTGACAGGGAACACAGCAAATCCCCACAGTCACATCACAAAGAGAAGCCTGCCAAGTGTGTATCAAGACCAAAGGCTTTCAGTTGTATAACATTTTGCTTTCCTCTATAGATGTTGGTTGTGTACTAGGACACTGATGACAGTTTTCATCTCCTAAGAAGTGTGCAGATCAGTCTTGTGAATTTTGCATCTATGTTAATGTATACTATGGGGACAGCTCTTGACAGGATTTTATGACTGGGTATTATTTTTGGAAGGTTATAGGACCTGTCTGTCCTCAAAAAGGTGCCTTCCAATTTGGGATGGTACTTGCAGCAGCCTGGACAGGAGCATGAGAAATGACTTTTCATCCTGGTCCCATGTAAATCATGCATGTCAGGACACCAAGTTTATTTCTATGACAATGATTGCATATCTGGTCCTTAATTTATCCTACCATGCAACACATCAATCAGGTATTATGCTATTGAGTTTTCATGATTTCATTTAAATTCTCTTTTTGATTCTCATACTTTGCTTACCAAACAGTTATAATATCCCAAAAGATGTGTAGATTTCAGTGCTGATGTTAGTACTTAGTGAAATTTAGTATTTCTAGCTTGAGCATTTTTATATTCTCTTTGTTAAGATTTTTTCAGCAACTGATCTAATCCATTTTAAAATTAAATATGGTAATGTTATCTACAAAATCATCTGACTATACATAAGGATTAACCTCTTTCCTTAGAGGATTATGTCACAAGAAATAAGCTCCACAGGCATAGCCTTTGGAGTGCTCTGTGGGGAAATAAGAATGATGGTTGGGTGAATTCAATGAGCTTGGTATTCCCAGAGCCTCAGAACAGTTCTTACCTCTGTGTCTTAACACACATTGAAATTCCCTGTGGTATATGTCACAAATAATTTTGTTAATGACATACAAAATATTCTAAATGAATTGCCTAAACTCAAGTAGATTTAAACCTTTTCTAAAATAGCAGGATCATGTAGAGTGTGACAGAAAGGGCCAGTCATAGCAGATATTTTGTGTATGGCTTAAAATGTATGGCTTTTGACAATAACATGACTGAGTCCATGGGGAGACTGGTAAAATGTAGATTCACGATCCAACCTTCAGGGAACCCAAGACTGTAGTTCTGGATCTCCAACAAACTACCCATCTGATTCTTACACAAGTGGGTAGAGACCACACTTTCATGCAGAGCAATTTGTTTCACCACTAACAGCACATCTTGAAGAGCTCTCATGACTTCCTTCCAGCTTGACTTGCTGGGCTGTGTTGTCACCCAAAGGAGTTTTGGCTTATAGATCTGAATTCCTTATGATAGGTACAGACAGCTGCCAGTTCCTAACATGAGTCAGCCTCCTCCTCCACTGCACCTTCAGAGATTACAGTGCTCTTGCAGACTTCAGTTCTCCTCCACCTAAAATTAACAGTGAAGAAAACTGAAAAACAAGTTTTTCATTTCTAAAAAGAACATGTTATGTGAAAAATTTTAAAAAGCTATTAATCAGTAATAAGTCAGTCCAAAGACAGCTAAAATTATTAGTCTGGATGTGAAAAGAGACTGACTATATGGAGGAAATATATAATTTTTCAAAATATTCCTTGAATTCTACAGCAACACTATATGAGTGATTTTTATCTTTCTTGTTCCAAGTATAACAAGTTTATATTTTACTATCAATACTTACTAATCTTGCTCTTTGTTTAAGCTTTCGAAAATATCTACTGTTTTAATGTACATATCTACAAGTTTTTAAAAAATTTCTGCTGTTGTTGAATTTCTAATCATTGATGTTTAAGATTTTACATAATGTAAGATCATGGTTTCAACATATGATTTATCTGAAAAGCAAAAATCATGCTATATTTTTGTACAATGTCAGTTCCATCTTTCTTCACTAGTTTTTCCAGGTTATCTCTGTCCATTTAGTACATGTAAGAAGAACAATTTCCTTCCATTGTCAGTCAGTGAAATGATCATCTCTTTCACAATCTTATAATTCAACTCCAGAAGAAGAAAAATATCCTATTTGCTAGAGAACTGTTTAAAGATGTAACTCTTAAAATTTCAAGAAGTTCTAATTCTTTCATTTGATCAGAAAATGAAAGTGAGCTATAACATCAGAATTTTACTTGAATTACTAACATTTAAAGCTTTCAAATTGCCCTAAATGATTCTATGGGAATAGGAACACCCTTCTTTTTTCTTTCAGTCCTTTACTTTACTTGTCAGTGATGGAGCACCTATTCATGGTCAGGAATTCTGGCCAGCGTGGAAGATGCAGTGACAAGTGAGACTCAGTCTTTGACAGCTCTCTGGAGTTCATTACCTACTTGAAGAAACAAAGGAAAGACAATAAATACAATACAGAGTAATAAGCACTGTGGGAACAGAGGATCCTGAGTGCCATGGAAGAGTTCATTCATAATTTAATAACTTCATTGAGTTGGAGGCTCTAACTGCTCAGAATAGAAGTACATTCACTGAGTTCCAGAAAGTCACATTACAGAGAAGGATGATGATTAAGTGTAATACAGTGCAGTAAGAATAATGTTAAGAGAACTGTTCAGGATATCCTGAGAGCACAGAAGATTCTGGGAGTGAGGAGAGGTAAGATGCAGTTTCCCAGAAGAGGATGTAACAGAAATGAATATTCGGTGATGGGCTGAATGAAAGGCAGAGGACCACAGGCACAGTTACAAGGCAGGTTAGGGAGGGATTGCAGGCAGTACATTATTTCTGGAGAACTGAGTCCTACACAGTCCTACTCTGGAGCATTTTGAATAGAGAAAGAGTTAAGGGTCAGTTTAAAGAGTGACCATGGCCAGTGCTGTCCCCGGAGATGGTGGTGAAGAGGCAGTCAATGGGCAGTCAGGTTTGCTTTTACACTCGGATAGGTGGTTAGCCTGGTAGTGTGAGACGACCGTTCTCGAAGCTTGGGAATAGTAATGCTTTTGAGAAGTAAAGGGCAGGAGTGTTGAAAAGGATGACATGAGGGAAATGGAAAGGAGGTGGAACGAGCAGCACTCACTGACTAATTGGTATGGGAAGCACTGAGGAGTGTAAAACATCAAGAAGTCAGGGGTGTCTCTTGGGTAACTAGGTAGAAGGAGATGACAGCAATACAGAATTTGGAGTGAGAAATAGGTAGAAGAAGAAGTGATGAGTTTAGACTGGGACTCATTGAGTATGAGGTCTTTACCATCTTTGGGGCTTTCAGGGAGCCATCTTAGGTGATTAGATGTTAGATGGGGAAAGGAGACTGAGAAAGCGATAGAGATGCTGATGGGGTACACAAGGCTGTCACTGAAAAAACTGGGCTCGAGTTTGGGGCAGCATGTATTTGGAAAGCCGTGAGACTGTGGCAATGCTTCTCCAAAACTCAGAGATGAGGCTGAGCCAGTGTGTTGGCGCACACCTGTAATCCCAGTACTGGGAGGCAGGCTGTGATAAGAGAATTAAGAGTTTGAGCCTCATCTGCGCAGTTTAGTGACTTTGTGAGACTTGTCTCCAAACTAGAAAAGGAAGGTAGTAGAGAAGATCCATTTCAAAAGACACATCACATCCACCGGGTTGTGAGAAAGCAGTTGGAGAAATGATGCAGGTTGAGAAAATGACAAGCAGGACAAAATGGTTCTTGTAATGAAAACTTTTCTATGTATCACTTTTCTGGGGTTGCAAAGTTGTGGTATGTACTAGTTGGGGTCCTCAGTGGCCCCAGGTGGCGCATATCCTTAGATCTAAATTGAGTAAGATGAGGACATAGCTGTTCCACTCCCTGAGGTGGGATGGCTCACAACCATTCAATCTGGCACTTCACAGCGGTCCAGTGTGGAGACAGGGGGAAAACATGGAGTGGTTGGTCCATTTCTAATACTGATTCTATTGGATTGAAACATGAGTCCCAATTTATTCAGGATTCACGGTTCCAAACCCGGTCTGGGGTACTCACTAGAGTCATGTGGAAGTTTTGTGAAAGGTGAAGGGGAGACCTAGTTCCCCAGAGATCATGATTTGACTGCTGGGATGTGGTGCCCAGGCTTTGAGACATTTCAGTACTCCACCAGTGATGCTAGTGTGTGAGCAAGATTGACGATCATGGCTGTAAAATAAAGGAGCACCTGCTTTACAAAATCTGAGTAACTGTGAAGAAATAAAATCAAATGCACGATGTGTGTGAAAGTATAATCAGTGAGGAGGACTTTGGGGAATGAAATAGCCAAGACTCAAGTAAGCAGGAACATGGAATATGTGGGGTTTATTTGTGTTTTTCTTTTTAACGTTAAAAATACTCATGGCAGAGGGGGCAACTGGCTCAGGAAGGAGGCAGTCAAGAAGTTTCTCTGCTTTTTCCAGTGGCCAGGAGGTCTATGAAAGTCTTAGCTGGAGGACAGGGACATTGTAGCAGGTACTGGAGCTCTACTGTGGAAGCTAGCTAATCCTGGCCAGCTCAGTTATGATCCTTTACCTGCACAGAACTGAATAGGCCAATCATTTAAGAATATATTTCAGGATGTAGTAGTTGCTATAAAAATATAATGTACTGTGAAGGAAAAGGCATGATGCTTGATTGCTGTAATAGGCTGGAAAACATTTATGAGGATGTGATGTTTGAGCTCAAATATGCAGGATGAGGAACATAAAACTGAAAAACAGCATTAGTATTTCAGATCAAACATGATCGGTGGGAGCACAGGCACTGCAGAGTGGCCAAAGACGAGTGGCTGTGGGCAGGCGGAGTGGAGCTGTGAATTCCAGCGAGAGCTGGGAGTTTTGCTGCAAGCGAGATGGAAAAGCCAGTGGAGAAGTTTGAGCATGACATAAACTTAACTTATATGACATCATTAATTAACTTAAATTATATAACAATTTAACTTAAATTTTCAAAATAACATTTTGGCTACAATAATGCAGAATGACCACAGGGTTCAAGCATAGAAGCAGAGAGGCCAGTTAGGAGGTTAATGCATAAGTACAGGCAACAGACAGTGACTTGAACTTGAGGAGGGCAGGGTGATAAAAACGGTAGTGAATGGACAGATGCATGACATGTGAGCTGATGTCACAGGGTAGCAGCTGATGGAGGGAAAGCGAGCTGTAAACCGGAACACAAAGCAGAGGTGTGTAGGCTGGTGATACAGCTCAGTGGCACAGCGTCTGCTTGGCGAGCACAGGGTCCTGAGCTGGGTTCCCGCTACCCAAACAAAGCCACAGAAAAAGCAGAAATGGGAGTGACGGAGTAGGCAGGGCAGGCAGGGCGGGGACACTGATGAGGCCCCTCGTTTCGAGGGATAGGAAGAGGCTTTACCGAAGCTCTCGATCCATCCAGCAAGAAAGAGAAAACATGAGAGTTTGACAAAAGGAATTTGAGCACCAATCTTAGAAAATCAGAGAATATTTTTTAGATCATATAACAAGTACTATTACTGAATCGGTGGGAACGGTCTAGAGAGAGGCAGTCTGAAATGAGATGTTCTTTGTTTTGTACTGAATATCAGGAAATTTTCTTATGAGTTTGACACCATAATGGGAATAATTTATACTACTTTACTTCCTTCCCTCTGTGCCTGTGCTGTCTCTTGGAGATTTTAACTTGGGAAGTAAATAAAGATTTCATCTTAAACTGTTACCAAAGCACTCAGAAGATCATTTTGAGCCTCATGATTTTTTTTCCTGCTCAATTTGACTCCTAAGTCTTTTTAAGATGCAAATCTTCACTCTCTCCTGAGCTAGGTGAAATCAGTTTTTTTCCCTAGAGAGAACTATTTTCATTCAAATAGATCCAGTAGATGAGAGCAGCGTTGTTTTGTTCCTTGTGTATGCACAAGAAATTCAACACATTTATCTACCCTTGACACATGAATGCATGCCCTATCTCCAGAATGCTTCATCTTGAAAATTTTGAATTTTATTTGAATTACAACAAAATATATTATGTCATAGACATTCTTAACAAGAAACACCAAGTAATAAATCTGGAAATGGGCTCTTACTTCTTTTGCTTCCTTAGAATGATTGTAAACCATCATTCAGGCTATGGTGTGTCCGTGACAAAGTGAAGGAAGCAGTATTAACTACTGGGCTGCCATGCAGTTCTTTCTCTTCCCCAAACCAATGCTTCCCTTATTTCTGAAGCAGCAAAGAAGACAAACCCAAGAATTCTATAATCCAGTGTGTCTATAACTCCCATTGGCTCTATTTAAAAAATAAATTTGATACAGACCCCTTCTTCCCACCTTCACATCGGCTCATGAACCCTTGATGGGTTACTGAGAGCTGAGCAGCCTCCTACCTCTCCTCACTGCTTTACCCTTGTTCCTAGCAGTAGGGAGAATCGAGTCCTGAAATCCATGCCTACTCACAAACCCAGAATGTGGCTTTCTTTTGAATGAGGTCTTTGCAGGTGTAATAAGAGTAAGTATCAAGATGAAGACCCTACGGGATAACTGTAGATCCTAAATCTAGCGAGAAAGTCCTTACAAGATAGTAAAGGAAAAAATGCAGGAACAGAGGACTGGTAGACATTCCAGGGAAGCAGCTCCATGCCAAGGAATATCAAAGAGGGACAGCGTGAGAGGATTTCTTCCTGAATCTTCAGTAAGAACTCATCCTATCTATACTTTGGGGACTTTTGGTCAGATTCTGTTGTTTTATGCCATTCAATTATTAGTAATTTGCTAGGGCAATCCTAGAAAAGATGGCCCTTCCTACTCAACCTGATTCCTACCTATTTCCTCTTTGCTCACTGTGCTTTGCACAGCTGGCCTCTGGGATACTCCTTAAGCAATCAAGCCTTGTCAGCGTCTGGACGTCTCTTGGTAATACTCTTGTTGCAGATATGTGCATGGCCTGCCCAGTCACTTTCTTAATACTTTGTTGAAAGAATACTGCATCCTTTAGTGCCTCCCTCATGGTTTTCTTTAAAATTGCACACCCTCCTCTTCCCTACCCCACCCTGTCTTTCGTTCTTAGCTTATTGTTTTCTGCAGCACTTATCACTCTTAGACAAATATTTTACTTTTTTATTTGCATATCGTACAGCTCTGTCCTTTAGTTTGTAGGCAGTGTAGGTGGGGATTTTTATTGTTTGGTTAATACTCACATCCCCAACACCTGGAGCAGTGTATGTTAGGGAATACACAGGAAGAGATGAATAATTGTGTAAATTAATAAAGTTTCTTTGACTCCAAACATCAGTGCTTTCATGAATATTATGTTATAGAAAACTTGCTCCTTGCCTTCAGGGAAATTAAAACTTAAAGCCTGAAAAAATACAGAACAAAAGAAAAAAAAGGATAAGTGAAATTAAATGGAAATGAATCAGAAGAGAAAGTTGCACATTGCATGCTGTGTCTGCCAGCATTTATAATGTTTAAAATACATTAATGTACGTCAATAAATTCATAACATGGTAATTTTTAAGGAGTCCTGATAGTGAGAGGTTCCTTCCAACACCTCAAGGAACTACAGAATCTAGGAAGAGTGAAGTCATTTAAGGCCAAAGGAGTTAATGGATGGGTTCCTGGTGGAGGTGGCATTTGAGCCAAGCTTCGAGGAGGTGTGTGATTTGGGTAGGTGAAGGTTATTAGGACATGTCCCAAGGACAACAGGTAACTCTAACCTGGCAGTTGTGCAGTGTGTCCACCTGTAGTGAGAGACAGGCCCACAAAGAAGTGCCCGGACACCATTTTCAGCTCACTGTTCTCGTTCTGTTCCAGGGAGAGAGGAATGGAGTGGGAAGAGTCTCTGTCATTGCAATGTATTTAACATCCTTCATGACAGGATGAATTTCCATGGATGTTGGTTCTTCTCGTGAGCATATCCATTTTCGTGCAAAAGCCCCACGCTCAACCTAAGATTCTAGCAAGGGTCTGGTTCTAATAGAAACTGGCAGGTCAGGTGGATGAGAGCTGTAACTGAGCCCACTTTTCACTTTCAGTTGGCGCCAGAGAGAGTATAGGTGCCGTCTCTTTCTGGGCTCTATATCTAAAGACTCAACAATTATTGTTACAAAATATTTGAAAAAAATTGCATCTGCACCTAACATGTACACCCTGTTTTCCTTGCCTATTTAGATATCATTTATATTTAATTAGATATAAATATCTAGAGGTGACAGAAGGTGACATGTATACACTTTTGTCCTTGCCTATTTATATATCACTTGTATTTCATTAGATATAAAAATCTGGAGGTGACAGAAAGATGTGTGTAGTTTACACGAAAAGGCTAAGGTATCTTATATGAGTAGCCACCCAGTTCGGTATCAGAGGGGGTCCTCTAACCAGTCTCCTGTGCATGGTCAGGAATGACTACTGAGAGGGAAAACTTCCCAAGTTCCCAGTGCCTGCTTGTCTGTAGCATTTGTCGCCCCGATCTAGCCATCCATCTCTGCCAGCTCTGACATCTGAAGTGCCATACTTTCTCATTTGCATATTCACTCTCCACTCTTCCCAGTCTTGCACAGAATAGGTACTTCTTGGTTCTGTTTACTGCAGGTTATTTACTGATTCCTCTTATGTTCCTTGGATGTCAGTTCACCTTGTGCTTATTGTCTTGCATTGCTTCTCTGGGTCACAGAGTCAAACACAGGCCAAGCACAAAATCAACACTCAACAAAATGAACTCACCTCTCCTGGAATAGTTACTAAGTTTTCATTATCCCCATTCTCATTTCATTGCAGGTTAACTTCACATGTTCACCTCCAGTGAAAATTTCTTATCCAATCCTATGTCTCCTGAAGTGTAACACATAAATGACCACTGAATGTGCAGTCAGAGGTAGGATCGCAGTCTTCACCATGCTCCCTGCTGAGCATGTGCATCTAGAGCAAACACTGGACATCTCTGCTGCTCTTCTCATCTGAAAAATAATGTGGTAATTATCTTATCCACATCTCATTTAAAAAATATGAGGGGATGGCTAAGCGTACTTTGATAGCATTGGTACTTTAGTACAAACTAAAAAATTTGTACAAAAGAGAAACACAGATATTACCACACAACTTTCTTTGGAAAGAACTAAGATAAACTAGTAGTATAAATTAAAGCAATTAGTATATATATTAGAATATTTTTAAAACAATGGAATGAGTAATTTGAAGAAGTACCGTGTTTGAACTTCTCCCTACTTCCTATTCATCTCTTTTCTGCTTTGTTCTTCACTTGTATTTATATATTTTGTGATTTTCATATAAGAAACTGTGCTCTATTTAAGCTTGTGTGTCTGATTTATTTCATTTAACATTATGTTCTCAAGTTGCATCCATTTACCTATGAAAGCGTCAAGTTTATCTTTATGGCAGTGTAATACTTCAGTTTATATAAATATCATATTTTCCTTATTCATCCATTTATTGATTGACATATATGTTGTTTCCAAGATCCAGCTATTATAAATTGTGCTGCTGTAAACAAGGTTTTGCGTGTAATCTTGTAATATGATGATTTTTAAACCTTTTGGGAAGATAAAGAAGGAGAAGAACTGAGTCAAATGGAATTTCTATTTTTAGTTTTTTGAGAAATCTCCACCATGGTTTCCATAGAAGAAATTCCATCCCCACCCACAATGCAGAGGAGTTCCTTTTGCTCAACATGTTTGCCAGCATTTGTTATTAGACTTTTTGTTAATAGCCATTCTTTCTGTGGTACTATGGTATCTCAGTGTTGTTTTAATTTGCATTTTCTGTGATTTCCGGCGACGGTGAGCATTTCTTCATGTAGGTACTGGCCATCTGTACCTTCTCTGAGAAGGGCCTGTTTATTTCAGTTGCTCACTGTTTGATGAGGTCTGTTGCTATTTTTGCTGTGCCTTTTAGTTGTCTTCTTCATTTAATTTGTTCTTCAGGATTCTTGATTATTTTTTCTAAGTACATTTCACACTTGTCCACTGCACTGTAGTGTCTTTGTATGCTAAGTGGTGTCTGCTGTTTGAACACCTCACAAGTCACTCCTGTTCAGACATCATCATTACTTGTTTTTGGAAAAGATTTTTTGGGACCTTTTATTTCCAAGTAGAAATCCTCCACTTGTTCTCCTTGTGCTTCTTTTGCTCATTCCTGCATGCGTGCTCATTTGTTCTTGTAGTTAACTACTATTTTTAAAACACCTAGTTCATGCTTATGTTGCATGCAAGATTCTGGAGCTGAATGAGAAAAAAACCCCATGACTTCAGGAAGATTTTAAGGTTCTCATCAAAATAAAGATTTTTTTGCATTCTATATATATCCTGCTTCTCCAGCCTTATTTCCTACCCCGCTACAGCACAATGCCCTCTTTCACCTTGTTCCAGGCACCTGGATTTTTCTCTCTTCCATGAATAGCACATTATACTCAATTTGACTTTAAGATACTGTTCATGCAAGTCTCCAGCATAGAACCTTTCATTTGTTAAGCAAACATGTATTGAACATCCTTGTATAAGAGACTTCCCTCTCTCTATATTTATCAGAGTCTGATTTAAAACATACTTTGTTCCATTGAGTTCAGATCTAAAATCCTAATGCCTTCACCTCCTTTAGGGTGATACTAGATACTGAACTGCCTTGCATCTTACTTACTGGTGTATCTGTCTTATGTATACTACAATTATAAACACAAGAAGTGAAGAGTTATTGTCAACTTCTTGTATCTTCTTATTTCATCTCTCCCCCATCACACAATGAGTTGACCATAGGAAATGTTTTGAGGATACTTTTTAATAAAATGTAGCATTGAAGGATGCAGTACTTGCCCAATTCTCATTCTCACTGTGATAAGACAGACAACTTACTAGTGGTCTGGGAAAGATTAGTTGTGTCTGAAACCAGTGTTAGGCAAACACAAGAGAACTTCAACTTTCAAAAGTGTTTGTGAAGCAATGAATTCAATTCAGTTGAAGCAAATTATTTACAGTAGGATTTCTTAAATCCCTAAGGTTTGATTTGCTAGCAAACATCAGGTTTTTTTTTTTTGTTTGTTTGTTTTTCTGAAAGGAACTACTATTTTCTCAAACTCATTTACTAATTTCAAAACCCAGACATTTTTGTTAGGACACAATTTTGGATTGGGTACTATACAACCACACTTCCTGAACTGCCAATTTTAGACCTTAGCAAACCCAGGAATGTTTGGAGCTCTCCAAATTTGTAATAGTTATTGGGAGTAACATATGACTTTATTTCATCTCCTTGCTTTGTCTCCTTGCTTTATTATCAACAGTAAGAAATATAGAAATAAGTATAAAGCAAGGCAAATATGAAAAAATGTAAATGAGGTCACTATTAGGGAGTGCACAAATAGTGATAGCTTCATACACTTAAGCTGCAGAGGTTGCTTAGCAGACCAAGAAGCAGGAGGACATAGACAAAGAGCACCAGGGGAAAATTTGGGAGATGCTGGCCCATTCCTAGCTTTGCCCTTTACTGCTCTAAGACTTGAACAGGTAATTTAATGTCTCCAGTTCTCAGGGGTTCCTATTCCCCTTTTACAAAATTGAGGTTAGAGTAATAACTACTAAAATACCACTCAGGTCTGATTTATATATTTCTGCAATATAGATTGCTCACATTTTTGTTGTGCTTTACCTCTGCATAGAAATCCATCAAATGTGTTTATAGAGACATACGCATGTTGCGTGAAATAGGAGATATCTATGACAAGGTGTGTGTAGGCTACTGCTTTATGTTCCAAATTCCCTCTGGTAGTTTGCGTGTGGTTCCCTGGAGATAATAAGCTTTGCTTATTAGTTTTGAAATGTCATTTGAGTTACTCATTCTGAAATGAAGAAGCAATGACTGCTCAGGGAATTTTTAATGTGAAGCACAGACCTAAGTCATCACTAATGTATTGTAATGTGCCTTTCCTAATGGTTTCTTTAGAAGGTTGTTAATGGTTCATTTTTGGCCCTTCCTTTGTGCCAAATAACAAGAATGTATGCATTCAGCCACAGCTGACAAGGAAATTTTGAAGACCATCCAATTCAATTATTTGTGAATTAACAGAAATTTGAATTCTCCAACAGACATAGACTAAATTCAGTCTATTTCAAAATTTTTTTCCCACTTTGGGAACCAAAGAGTTTCTTTTATTCTATCCTGTTCTTTTAACATACTGCTTAAAGGAAATGAAACACCAAACCACTTTCTCCATTTCCTGTCTGTGCTGTTTGTTCTAATACTCCCCAAGCAGGTTTTTGCTTTAGTAAATAAACTGAAAGGACAAATAACTCCACACAATCAAGGTTTACCCAGTACCTCCTGCTTATGTGTGAGGGGCAGTATTGATTTTTCAGGAGTTGTCCAGCTGTTCTAACTAAAATAGTCAGAGGTCACAGTCTACTTCTCTGGTAAGAAGTGGCCACAGGGACATTTTAATTGCTCTGCTTATTCAGCTCCCTGTACTTTTAAAAGAACTACCAATAGCTACTGACTGATTAATGGTCCTTGTAAGACAAGATACAATTAAAACTAACACTGGGAGGAACTCTTTGCATCAAAATGTTTATAAACACAATTGGTGATCACTTCTATAATTGAAATGATGTCTCAATAATGCAAAGTTCATAGAAGTTATCTCCAAATTTTATTTTACTTAATATACACTCATTTTTTTTTGCCATATGCTTAGTCTGCAAGTAGTTGGGAGTCAGACCTTCATTCTTTTGCCTACTTACCACAATTTAGCCAAGAACATACAAGGTACCACCTTTTGCTCATGAATTGTTGGTGTTATTATATGACTGAAATTTTCCCATTGTGTGAATGCCATAAGATAAGCTTTATCGAAAGATCCGGGGAAGATGGCGACCAGGTGAGCAGCAAGGGAGCGAACCTCCTTAATAAACACCACCAGCTCGAGACAGACTTGGCGAACGTGAATGCCGGGACCTCGGCTGGGAAGCTTAAACTGGGCGTATTTCTCTGAGATGCCGGGGGAGATGTGGTAGGGCGGACCAGGCTGCCGGGGCGAGACGTGGGAAAGTCCCAGATGCTGGGAGCCGGGGACGATCCCCGCGGGGAAGAAGCTGGGATCGGTCCAAGCGCAGTGGGAGCGCGGCCGCCTCGGGCCCTCCCGCCCCCACCCCCCGAGCCGGTGCAGCCCCCCGGCGGCTCCCGACAGAGATCGGCTTGCTAGCGGCGGAGACGCCCGGCAATCCCACGTTTCGCACGTGTCGGGCGAGCCGCGCGGGAGAGAGGGATTTGCTGGGACCTGGCGCCCCGAGAATACAGACAGCTCGATCCCTCCCGCCCCTCCCCCGACCCGGCGCAGCTCTCCGGCGACTCCCGACAGAGATCGGCTCTCTGGCGGCGGCAACGACCAGCGGTCTCACGTTTCGTGCGCATCGGGCGAGCCGCGCAGAAAGCCCCAAAGGATAGACTGGCACCTTGGAACCTTCATCCCTGCAGGTACTCCAATAACTGGTGAGA